>CAJUYG010004229.1:0-17454 GCA_910591675.1 Galerucella calmariensis
TTTGAATATTTCAAGACGTTCAGCTAGTTCATCTGTGAGTGTTGTGTGTTGTATTTGATCTAAAACAATGACTCCCAAAAAAACTTGTTGGTGTTAAAGGAAAAGTTATCCACAGTGAAGGAAAACAGATTCTTAAATACGTTGCAACTTTCATAAAGTCCGGAGCTGAACATGAAATCCAAATTCCTCCAAAAAATCATCGGTAAGTCAAATAAGGGAGTATGATAGTCCGATATATAACTCATGGAAAAGTATACATTATTCACAAAAATGAATGAATTTTGCCAAGTACCCAATAATTTATATGGGTCTGCTGCACTGCTTAAAAGTGATTTATATTATTCTAATACTAATGCCTATAATTTTAACAATAATTTTAAATAAAATACATTTTTTTGTTATATTTTTTCGATACCAAGTATTTCTGGCTCCCATACTTCAGTCACTGTGATATGCAGACCTTATTGAAAGACGGTTTTCCAAGTCTATCTATACTTCAGGGCTGGATTGCCAACAGCTGCGCGCAACAGAGCGCTACTGTCAGTAGATATTTCAACTTTGGTATACGTCTTCTAATTAATACATGTAAAACGAAAATCGTCTCTGCTTGAAACACAGACGTATCAAAAGCTGAGGAACTTATTTGGGGAAAGTAATTTCCTTCTCAAGCGCATAGCAGTTATTCTGGAGAGAAAATTAGACAATATTCTGGAATTGGACGTGGCATCGGAGAAATCGACGGTATTCAGGAGCATACAGTAAGAGGATTTGAAAAGAAGCTGGTGATCACTTTGAATAACTGGTAATACAATCCATTGTAAACAAGTCCACATTGTGTAAATTCTGAATACTGCAGATATGGAAACAAAAGTGGGTAAGTTTAACGGAAGAAAGGATAGTATGGAATGAAAGAGATTGATGAAAAAATTTCCAACATCTGTACCAAATGGAGACTACTGAATTATAGTGATGGTTTTCACTGTAGAAAAAGGGCAAAAAAAGAAAGTAAAAAAAAAGAAATGCAATATAGCGGGTTAACCTATCATACTTGGTAAGAGGAGAGAATGTACAGGCTAATGCTTATATTTTCAAATTTGGGAAAGAAAAATGGTTCAATCCATGTGCCCCCTTTTACAGATAAATTATTTTCTTTATCTGTAATACAGATAACGGGAATAATTGATAACAAAACATAACAAAGTTGGTGATTGTGGCATACTTGATTTTCTCAATCTACTTGGTACCAGCTGTGCAGTCGATTGAGCATTGATGGATTCATATAAAGAAAAAAAATGCTGAACTTCAAGAGGCCTGGAGTAACTTGTAAATGGAGCTATCTTCAGAAATATGAGTTAATTAGAGCAATTATTTTAATTCAACATGCTGTTGCGTTCATTTTGTGTGTATTATAACAATTTATCTGAATAGCTAATATCTCGAAGCTACATCACTTTCTCGACCCTAAATAATTCTCCTCATTTTCTTTGTTTACTCCGTTCTTCTGACCTTGAATAGATTATTCAAATTACATGAAATATTAGATCTTAACTCCCTCCGAAATTTGATAGCTTCAAACTTTTAAATCAAATGTTACAGAACCTAAAAAAGTATTCCGAAGTTTCTTACGCGAAATATAAATTAGAAATTCGGTAAGGATGATGTTTTAATTGGAACTCCTGGAGAGGATCAGAAATTACATCAATTAGATTAAAAAACTTACTTTTTCAAAGAACCGGTTCGTTTTTTTGTCCTGAAAGATATTTCTTACTCCAATGAGAATATTGTCAATAAATACGAGTTCCTTAGGAGAATTAGTACAAAGCTCCAAACAATGAACCAAAATAGTTATTCACCTAACGTGTGTTTGAGAATTAGAATTTCTCACATAAGCACTTTGTTTACAGCACGACCAAAGATGAAAAAACAACTGGAAAGCAATGATATGCATACAGACAAATTAAAATTTAAAATGAGGATAAAATTTGATTCATTTCATTTTTCTATTGACAGTTGGTAACATAATATATGATATATATTACAAATGACAAAATTCCATTTTTTGACACTCACCACAACTTTCAAATATCATATCATGGAGACCAGATGAGGAGAACGGTCATAAGGGGAAATTCATAAAACATGTCCTTAAATCGTCCTTGTAAGCAGTTTGTTCATTCACCGCTGCATTGAGTACTGCAACATCTGTACTTATTTCAAACAGAAACGATAATAACCTCACTTTTTATATAGGTCAGTTGTCAAAAAGTAAACATCAATGACAATAACTCAAAGTAAGAACCAAGAACCAGTAAGAACTAGAAATATGTAAATTGTTAAACATTGAAGATGGGAGGGTGTACATTGTTTAAAAGTTATTGTAATAGTGGTTGGTAGTGCAAAATATTTGGAGTGGAGACGCGAATTGAGTATTGAGATCAATCCAAGAACAAAGGAGTCTCTTCAGTTACGAAGAGTAATAAATGAAGTAGGGAAGAATATTTATTATAAATATATACTCAGTCTAGAAAGAGGACAACTTCACATTAACTAATGTCATTTGAATATTGATTGAACGTATATTGTACCTATTTTTTATTGTTATGAACGGATTGAAGATCGTGCATTGAGTTTTAAGGCTTTGGACTACACATGTTAAACCATTCTACTAATTGGTTACCAGTTTTTGTGGTCCGTTCACAGCTCTTTTAAGATTATTATGATTGATCGAACAGATTTTCTATCTACAAAATCATTTATATCACCTAACATCACTTTATCCCACACTACAGAATACACCAGCCAAACAAGAAACGAAAGCCGGCGTAAATCCTTTGATGTTTTGGGGGAAAAATTTCGTGACCTTCAAACTGACGTCGACAGATAACGGATCAAGTTACACTACTACAACTACTACTACTACTAAATGTGCAGGCAAGCCTTGTCCTGGACAACTCAAGCCAAGGTTCCGGCACTGAGGCCACTGGCGGGCCCATTGTGCCATTCCTGCTACCTAGACATCCATGAAGCCGAGCCCTTCAATAAAGGCCACAACCTTTTTCAATGGATGTCTGCTTGTGTCTCCAGGGGCCATAACAGGGACTCCGAAGATTCGCCTGCGTAGTATAGCCCAGTGTGGACACTCTAAGAGAACATGGACTGACGTTTCGTCAGTCATGCCGCAACCCATACATAGGGAACTTTCCTCTACTCCTAAGTTGTGGAGGTGTTTCCTCATACAGCAGTGCTCTGTTAGGAGTCCTGCTATCTTCCTTAGCCTACTCCTTGGTAGTTCAGTTACACTAACAAAATTGTTCAAAAAATGTAAATTAAATAGTAAACTACACGCAAAAAATTAAAACCAAAGAATCTAAAATAATAATTGTTTATTTTTATGACTTGTTTGGACAAAGTTTCAATTGTTAAGCTCAATTTATGAATTTTCAAAATAATGAGCTATTGTTCAACCAAATGATTCTTATTTTCGGACTCGCTACGAGCTGTTCCGTACCATTATCTTCAAAAAACTACATATACATGACTCAAATCAATTCTGGTATCATTAGCACAAAATTCGCACTCAACCATAAATTACTGATGACATAAGGCGTTTATAATCCATGGGTGAGGTCGGCCAGACGACGGGGTAGGCGACTAGGGAAAGATCAGCTTGAACGATTAGGGCGCTCCCCAACGATTTGGAAACCGACACTGATTTAAATGTGTTGTTTATTTCAAGTTGATTTCCCAAAAATATATATCGGGGAATGCTTCCAGCTTCAATATTATCACCAGTGGAATTTGGAAATCTTCTGCTGATGGAAACTGTTAGCTAACCTTAGCCTACCTACCTACCTAATACAGATTACCAGTGCTTCAACCTCTATAAACAAGAACAGTTTCATATATTATACGAATTGTGCATATTTATCAGGGTGATAGTTTCCCCGATCGCGAGCGGGAAACTAGAAGTGCACTCTTGGCGATTATTCTTGGTGCGTTCAAGAACGCTGTGGTGGAGATATTAGTAATCCTTGCACCTTGTTCCTTCCGAGGCCAAGCCACTTGTGGAATAATGTTGGTGCTCGGTCAATCATAATAGTCTTCACCACCTTTATGTATATTATAATATTTCCAACATAAACAGTGAAGACTAAAATTGATACAGTTCACTAGTTCACTCAACAATCATATCGGAGTGTTTTGGTTCCACTTAAATATATTACTGAGCCGGTCTAACAAATTAAATGTGATATAAATAAGCAAGTAACTAATATACCCCATTTTAATATGCTATATCAAGATGATCTAAGATATCCAACACTCATACATATAGTGTATCTGAAATACAAACTAACAATAGAATAAAATGAATTTTTTAATTTGAAATGAATTGAAATTGAACATATTTGTAGGATGAGCGACATAAAATTTCCCGTATCTCTGAAACCTTTCATTTTATTAAGACATATTTAAGTTTGAAAAAGCTGATTGTTACGTTTATTTGAATTTTACAAAAAATTGACGCATCAATCATTGAACATTCACCAAAGTGTTTTTGATGACACCAAAAAAGTGGAGTTATGGTGTTCATAAACCATTTAATAATTTAGTGGAAAAGCTTTTTCAATTTGAAACTTTTGAGGTTTATGGCTTGTTACCGAGAAGCGTGAGGAAAATGTTTTATATTAAGTACTCCATTAAGTTTTGGTCTCATTTGGTCTATTATGTATCATTTTTGGTACGAAGTCCTGTGGCATCATGTATAATTTGCATTATGAGTAGAACATTTTCCTCTCATGCACACCTGATTTTTCTGAAAAAAAAATTCCCCTTCAGTATTTGTTGAGGAAGATCCATTATTTTGAACAAAGTATGCAATATTATCCTTCTTAATGAGTGTTATTACCTTTTAAATTTAAGTTGAAATTCTGTAAAGCTTGATTTTTTTATTTTGCTCCCAAAACCATAAGTTTATATTTTCTTCTTCCTATCAATCATATGGTATTACAATTAGCTCAATAATTTCCCTTCCAAAATTTTCACGCACATTGCAATCTATTAACTGTCTTATTGGAAGACATTAATGTCAATGTAGGAGATGTTTGAAAATGCTCGCCTCGACCGTCTTGGCAACATGCTAATCTGGTATAGAAATGTCTTCAATCGTTACTACGTAACTAAACATCTCAGGCGTGAATAATCTAATCTCAAGCGTTATTTTTTTAAGGCATCTAAGTTGAGGTGTTTAGTTTTTATAAAATACTTTTGACATACCCTTGCAAAAAGTAGTCTAATGGCGTCAGATCAGGAGATCGTGCTGGCTATTCTATCGTTCCGCGTCTCCCTATTCTCCGATTTGAAAAAAATTGGTTCAGGTACTGCCGGACATTGAATTGGTAATGGGGCGGTGCTCCATCTTACTGAAACCATATTGTATTGGCAGGAACTTGTGGGCTAGCTGGATGAGGATATAAGTGTGTCAAAGTTGGCAAGATATCATTTTAAAGCAGTTCTGAATAATTATCTCCTTACAAGTTGCCTACGATATGACCTACGCCCTATATGATTTGCAGCAATTCATGCCTAAACATTAACTTTTTCAGAATATTGCGTTTTTTTGTCTCATCCAGTAAAGATTATTATTAGAACAATAGCTGCAAGTTTGACGATTCACATGACGGTGAAGTGTAAATGTGCTCTCATTAGAAAACAAAACATCTTCCTAATTGGATCACATTGTTATCTAACATTGCCATCATTTGATCAGGAAAATGTGTCCTCATTTCGAAATTGTCTTTCGTGAGCTCCTGCCTTTCCAAAATAATCCTGTCAACTAATTCACATGCAATATTTTATAATTTATGGAATGCAAATCAGTGGACCTTTTGTAAAGTCTCTTGAGATGTTTTATTTCATAAGAATGTCGCATAAGCGTTTCACTTTGTCTAAATCAGTGATTGGGGTCGATTCACAATGTCTAGCAAACAAAAAAAGTATTTTATTTTCAAATTTATGATACTAAGATCGGCCTTAACCCTGTTAATGTATTTCAAAGTGCGATTTGAATTTCTTCAGTTTCAGTCTGACCCTCCTTCGCCGCTATAATTCTCTTACGGACAATAAATTTCACATTGATATTCTTGGGTTTCCAAGTTAACTGGGGAAATTTTATCTTGATTGATTTTGAAGAAATTTTTACGACCTCTGCTACTGTTAGGAGTCGTTTTTCCCTGGAAATAAACAAGTTTGATTTTGATTACCAATCACAAAAAAAGCTGTTACCAAAAGAGATTCAAATGCCATTTAGTAGATACTCATTTGAACAAATATGGAATATGTTTCTACAATAGGCCAAGCAACAGGTAACTTTTGGTGACAAAAAAACTAGTATAGAACAGACTGTGAGGTCATGTAAAAGACAAATGTTGTTTAAGAAATTGTTATGAACCTTTAAAACTTCTTTCAGTTTTTTGTTACTAGCCCGAGATCCTGTTAAGTGATTGTAATGGTATCAGAAGATGAATGGTATATAATAAAAATAAAAATACAACGAATCTTCCTGCGAAATCATTGTATAATAAGGAAAAGTCAAGATTCTATTGGTGAAAAAAGGACACTTCAGCATAAGCTGCAAGTAATATTTTCCCACAAATTAATAATAAAATCGAAATAATGATTTGGGATGTTTCATATAAACTCCTCCAGTGAATCACAACTAATGAATGCATAAGAATTGAATCAGAAAATATACACAATCATAATTAGAAAAAATTTTTGGTTTCGCAATAAGAATATCGAAAACGCAATTGTTTGGTTGACTTATGTGAATTTTTAATCCATGTATGTTTGCTTCTGTTTGATTCATGGATAAAGCTTCATCCAAATTCTGAACACTTGGAATAACAAAATTCGTCTCTTTTTGATTTTTATTTATGTTGAAGGTGGTTCAAAAAAACTGCTCACACTATCCTATAGTGAAATGACGCCAAGCACAATTCAGTTTTGCTGTGAGAAAATTGTTCACATACCCTTCGGCAAAGGCAGTAGATTTCCATTCTCCATGTTGCTTTAATTGGAGAATGGCTTCACCCAAATCAACTTGAAGCAATGACAAAGTGACCTGTATGTGTATATTCTTGTGGATGCAGTGAACAGAAATATTGCCCAATTAAAAGTGTGGAGTATAAGTTTAGAATATTCACTTATATTTACCGTTATCATTGATGATTAAGGTTGCTTTTAGTTGAGAATTGCTGGAGCATAATGTGAGAGAGCTCAATTTCCTGGACCTTATTGAAATAAAAGAAAATAGAACCCGCTCTGTGAAGCTATGGATATTGTTCTGGTTCTGGCATTTCATAGAAGTGTTATAGACTTCCATGAAATCTTCTTTGGACTTTTGCGGCAGCAAATTTAATGTAGCCAGATTAAGGTGTGTCAATTCAGGGCGATATTTTGTTCCACTGCCATACCAAAAAATTTGGTAGTTCTTAAAAAATTAAAAAAATATGCCGCTGTTCTGGAGGGTTTAAGTCGAAGGGTGAACCGCGAGACCAATGTGGTGTACAGACCTGAACCAATGCGGACCAATTAAGACCAATTGGAACCAACGAAGAACAAGAACAACAAAGAACCAATTGAGACCGATGAGGAACCAATTGAGACCAATGAAGGACCAATGCAGAACCTATTGAGACCAATTAAGGACCAATGGAATATAAGTCTAGCGCACACTCGACTGCTCGACTAGTCGATGCAGTGTCAGAGTAGCCAGACTGTACGCTCTAACACCATTTGGGATCTTGTTAATTCTTAGTTGACGATGGTACAACAGAATATGAAGTTATTTATTAAAGGTAGATATATAGGCAAACAAAAAAAGACCCAGAAGATATAACAGCCACAGACGACGAAATACCCGATGAAGTACTGGATGTAAGAATTTTGGAAGGAGCAGATGATGGAAAAGAAATGGATGAAAACCAACCTTTATATCAGATATTCAGTGTGTCCCAAAAAGTTTTATACAAATGGAGAAAAATTTTATCTTACATTTCACAAAAAACAATATTCGTGATAAAAAGCTCTGCATGACTTGTAGATCCATAATCAATTACAAAATTTTTAAAACATTGGCTGGAATAAAGGGAAAACCAAAATTATAATTTGGAGTGAGAGTAAAATACGTTCAAACTGTAGTAGAGAGCAAAATGTTCATTGAAATTGTTATTAAGTATCAAAAAATTATGCACACTTGTAGATTAGTGATTTTTCCAGATAAAAATCACAAGATATTATTAATTAGATTATTTATTGAATAAAGGAATAAGACATGATAAAAAATTGATAACCTCCTTATCAACAATGAATAATACGCAACTAATAAATGTTATTGGGAACATGTAAAATTACTTAAATACTACGGAAATTCAACGTATCTACCGTCCTTTTCTAAGCAGGTGATTGTTCGTTGATTGAATTCTTTTATGACATTTCTAATCACATCTGGAGTTATAGCTTCACATGTTTCTCTAATGATTCTTTCATCAAGATCTTGAATGGCCTCGGAAGGTACACCTTTTCTTTTAACTACCCCCACAAAAAAAGGCTAGAGGGGTAATGTCTGGAGACCTTGGAGGCCTAAGAAACTCCATGTACCTCCCGATCACTTTACCGTTAAAAGTGTCGAGGAGAAATTCCCGAATATTTCTGTTACAGTGACATGGTGCTCCATCCTGTTGGTACCATATTTTTCCTAGTTCATTTAGTGGTAGTTCATCAAGAAAGTCAGCCAAGTCAGATTATTTGAAAATTGTAGGTATCTTTCTCCATTCATGTTATTTCGAAAAAAGAATGGTTCAACAATTTTGTCTTTGTAAATGTCACACCATACATTCGTTTTGAATGAATATTGATCTCTGGTTTGGACATGGAAATTGGGATTAACATCGCTCCACCATCGACAATTTTGCGAACTTACTGTACCACTAGACGTAAACGTTGCTTCGTCAGAGAAAAGTACGTGTCGTGTCATTAATCTGTTATCTTCCAATTCTCCTTGGATACGAGCACAAAATTCGAACCTTTGTTCAACATCTCCTTCTTTTAAAGTATGGGTAAATTGGGGTTTGTATGGTTTCAATTTATTTGAATTTAAAGTTCGTGCATTTGTAGTTTTAGTTACATTCAATAAATTGGATCGTTTTCGAAGTGAATATTTTGGATTTTCCACGACCGATAGCATCACATCAGTTTCAATATCTTCATTTCTAACTCATGCCCGATGTTTCTTCCTAAATCTATTTTCAACACTTCCAGAACTCTTGAATTTATTTATTACATATCTGACAGTTGTGAAATGTATTGTTTTATCAGGGTGTCTATTATTAAAGATTTCTGCTGCTTCCCTACATGTTCTATAATTTTCTCTAACAATGAGAACAATTTCAATTTTATCTTCAATACTCAATTTTACTAGCATTTCTAATTATTGCAAACACACACACATGTAACATTTGACATTTGTTGACAGTTATTAGATATTCCAAAGCACTCTATCCAGAACGTGTTTAATAAGGATGAGTAAGACAAAATCAGGCGCTTATTATGAACGGGATCTTACGATGCTTGGTACTGCGCATCAATCTAACAATTGATGACGTGTTTATTGCAATAATCTTGTGATTTTTATCTGGAAAAATCAATAATCTACAAGTGTGCATAATTCTTTGATACTCAATCACAATTTCAATGGATATTTTGCTCTCCACTACAGTTTGAACGTATTTCACAATCACTCCAAATCATAATTTTGATTTTTCCTGTATTCCAGCCAATGTTTTGAAAATTTTGTACTTGATTATGGATCATGCAGAGCTTTTTATCAAGAATATTTTTTTTTGTGAAATGTAAGATCAACTTTTTCTCCATTTGTATAAAACTTTTTGGGACACACTGTATATACGATCAGCTCTAATGATGTCAACAATGTTTCCGCTTTAGTTTTTGATTTGGTTATTGATGAAGTTGTTACATCCCTTTCTCTGGGTTACCAAGAGAGGGGGTATTGGGAGAAATGTTAAATGCTCCGGGCTACTCGTCTGCGGAGAGTGGCTGGGTAAAATCCACTTCTAAATGTATTTATCTATGATTAGGTTAAATAACTACTGGGTAGGTATAAGGAGCTATATTTCACCAATTAGAAAGAAGCTTGGCTTCAGTGAAAGTAAACAACAAAACAATGACTAAACGGAAAAGTTATGATTATTGTGTCTATAATACAAAGCTTGAAGAGCAGTATTCCACCAAAGTATACTTTAGGGATTCCAGTGATTGAAAGGTAAATAAACAGAACGTTAAATAAGCAGTAGGTTAATAATAAACAGTCCTTATAAATCAGGTGATTGAAAGGTAAATAAGCAGAACGTTAAATAAGCAGTAGGTTAATAATAAACAGTCCATATAAATCAGGTGATTGGGCTGATCTTACTTGTTTTCTTTTAGATGTAATGGTACTCCGACTCACAAACTTTCGATAGGGGAAACTATGTGACGGTGCTGGATGCTGCGCCGCTAACCCGCGCCAATAATAAAGGGGTCGTCTTGCAGAATGGTAGTGACAGGACGACTTGGTGCTTCCAGCTGCCACAGAACGGTAAGTGGAAAACAAGGTGAATTCAAGTATGTTGATAGCCAGTTGAATAGTAGGAAGGAAGGAGGTCTGAAAAGAGAATAAGATTTGGGACAGTTGATTGGAACAGTTTGAGGGGGGGAAAATACTAGATCAAAGACTTACCTTAGATGGTGGGTGACCTCATGTGGGGTGTGACAAATCAGTGATTACATCCATGAACCATCATGCACTCTAACACCAGATTATCACTGATTTGACAATTGGTTGCTCGAAGACCGCAGAGCCGTTAAACAACGATCGAATACCTTAGTATTACCACGAGGCTTTCGAGTTCATAACCAACAAAACCAAAAATGGAGGGATCTCCTACAAGCAATCTGTTCCAACCGGTTCTATCGTCAAGAAGAGGACTTTGACCATTTAGACAACTTAGGTCAAGGTCAGGAAAGTTGACTGGATGTTTCATGACCCTAAGGCACCTTTGATAAGGCGGAAAGAATGACAATACCAATGTAAACATAGCTAGACGATTTTAAAACAAAAATAGTTGTTGTATATAATTTAATCATCTTACCACTGTATATTTTCATAGTTTAAATATCAATTTGTAATGTTATTAAGGTAGTAAATAAATCTTTTATGTTTCCATGATGCGTCTATTTATATTTCTTTATTTTAGGTACAGCATCCAACTGAGTACCAGAATAATACATGCCCAATTAATATTAAATGACTGCAGATACTGAACGGATGAATAAGAAGCCAATAAGAAAAAGGTTGGAGGGTGTGAGTGGAAGGGAAATGGGAATGAACTGTAACAACTCTCCCCCACCTTGGGAAAGGGTTTCCTCAAGAAACCCGTAAAGACATACGGTCACTACTGTTACTTTATAGTTACTACCACTTTAAAACTTAAACTAAACAAGATATTTACAAGGGCTCGTCTTCGGATTGCGAATCATTTTCGTCCGGTGGATGGCTTTTTAAGTCCTTGGCGTGCCACACGCCTTTTTTCTTCCCCTGGGGATCCTGTAGCTCGTAGGACCAAGGAGACAAGATTCTGGATACCGTATAGGGTCCTTCGAATTTGTGGGCCAGTTTAGCCGTTACACCTTGAGTTTTGTCAGACTGGGTGTAGACACGTTTCCAAACTTGTTGGTTGTGGGTGAATTTTTCATCTCTTCTTCGGAGATTGTACCGACGCCGACTCTTCTGGAAGGATAATTTTATTCGAGAGGCTACATCTGAGAAGACCGATTCGACGGCCCTGGCTCTTACCAACGGATCGTAGACCTCATCAAAGCTATTCAAAGGGTCGCGATCACCTCCACGCAGGTTTACTTCTCTAGCAAACACAACAAAATTCGGTGATAACTGGGTTACTTCATGTCGACCAGAACGTATGGCGCAGGCTACCTTTTGTAAGTATTTGTCCCAAAGTCGATGATTTTCTGACACATATGCGCTAAGGGTGGTTTTAAGGACTCGGTGATATCTCTCTACGGCGTTTCCTTGTGGAGAAAAATTGGACAAGTATCCTTTGTGCACGTAGTACTTATCTAGGACAGAGACAAACTGATGGCTACGAAATTGTTTACCATTGTCGAGGATTACCTTTTCAGGGACTCCATACACAAGGAAAACATTATCTTCAACAATCTCAGCTATCCTAGGGGCGGTGGCATTCCTTAGTGGAAAGAACAAAACGAATTTACTAAATAGGTCACTGACTGAAAATATATATGAAAATCCGGCGGTTGATCTAGGCAATGAACCTACCAAATCCATACTGAGTATTTGGAAAGGTCTTGTTGTCGTTGGAGCGACACTGAGCATCAACCCTCTGGGTGCCTTTTGTTCAGGTTTGGTTTGCAGGCATACTACACAATGTCGAATATATTTAGCAACATCGGCTTTCATTTTTGGCCAATAATAAGTTTGACTTAGGCGTCCTAGAGTCTTATAAACTCCTAAATGTCCGCAAGTTGGAGGATCGTGGTGTTTCTTAATTAGAGCATTGCGGTTCTCCTTGGGAACTACCTTTAACCAATCAGTATCGGACAGTTCCGGGTAAGTCGGTTTCGCCAGTTTGAACAGTTCTTGATGTTCTACTCTCCAATCGGGATACTTATCCGTATCTTTACGTATCTTTTCTAGCTGCCGAAGATACCAGGGATCCTTGACGTGTTCAGTACCTGTCTGGACGGAGTCAATACGTGGTACGGTACGGGATAAAGTATCTGGAACGACATGCTCAGTCCCCTTTCGATGAACTATGTTGAAGTCGTACTGTTGTAGTCGCACCGCCCATCTCGCGACTCGGCCAGCTTGGTCTTTGAAGTTGTATAGCCACTTTAAGCTATAATGGTCTGTTACTACCGTGAATCTGGTGCCTTCGATATATGGTCGAAACTTTTCTACAGAGTGTAACACTGCGAGGCATTCTTTCTCCGTTGTACTGTACTTCCGCTCTGCTTTTGTAAGGGATCTACTAAAATATGCGATGACCTTCTCTCCCTCCTCGAATGTTTGTGATAAGGTAGCGCCAATACCATAATCGCTTGCATCCGCCTGGATTACAAAAGGCAAATCGAAATTCGGGCACGTAAGGATAGGGGCGGAGATTAAGTGCTCCTTAATTTTCTTCATCGCTTCGGAACATGTTCCATCCCAAATGAACTTAGCATTTTTACGAAGCAAGGCAGTAAGAGGTGCAGTCAAACTGGAAAAGTTGGGCACAAATCGCCTGTACCAAGAAGCGAGACCTATGACTCGTCGGACTTCAGTGGCATTTCTGGGATCGGGAATATTTACAATCGACTCGATTTTATCAGGGTCCACCATCAATCCAGCAGAATTCACAATATACCCGAGATACTTCAGTTCTGGTTTGCAAAAGTGACACTTCTCTCGGTTTAAAGTCAGACCTGCGTGTCGCAATGTGTCAAGCACTTTGCTGAGAATTTCCAAGTGTTTCTCGAAGGTGGGAGTGCAGATAATAATGTCGTCGAGATAAACAAAGACAAACTGTTCGAGTTCAACCCCTACGACTCTGTCTATAAAACGCTGCCACGTAGCCGGAGCATTGTGCAATCCAAAAGGTAGGCGTTTGAACTGAAACAAACCTCTGGTAGGTACAACAAATGCAGTAAGAGGTCTTGAGGCTTCTGCGACCTTAATCTGCCAGTATGCCGACTTAATATCGAGCGTTGTGAGGTATCTAGCATCTCTTAGTTTGTCTAAAGTAGCTCCAACAAAAGGTAATGGGTAGGCATCACGTTCGCTAACTTCATTAAGTTTTTTGTAGTTTACACAAAAGCGATACGACCCGTCAGACTTTCTCACTAGAACAATGGGAGACGCCCAAGGAGAATTAGATGGTTCAATTATATCATCTGCTAACATCTTATCCAGTTCGGTGTTCACGTAACGTTGCAGGGTAGGTGAAATTGGGTAGTGTCGTTGCTTTATGGGTTGAGCTTTCGTTTTAATTTCATGTTCGACTAGGTGCGTGCAACCTAGTTTAGTTCCCATAGCCCTAAAGGTAGCATCGACTAGGATATCCAACTGAGCCATTTGCTCTACACTAAGATGATCTAGCGATTGAATGGTACCTATTTGACAACTGTCTGGCTCACCATCGGCTCTAAAAAACCACTGACCAGAGAACAAATCAGGTACAATACCCATCGCTAACCAGAAATCGATGCCAAGAATAATAGTATGTGGTAGGCTTGGTACTACAAGAATTTCTAATAATTTAACCTTGTCCTGCAGTTGTACAGGAACAGTTATTGACCCCAAAACATCACATTTACTACCATTGGCAACAACACAGTTTGAAACAGATGATGACGGGATAAAATTATACATATCTTTAAGTTGGCTCCAACCTAGAGCACCTAATACAGTTTTTTGACAACCACTATCTAAAAGGGCAAGAAATTTTTTCCCGTAAATACTAATCGACAAATAGGGACGATTATCGTTTTTGGCATGTGCCAGGACGAAGTCCAGTAGAACAGACATAGAAGGTGGTGGGTTACAAGAGGTCGAATTTACAATGGATGAGAGTCTAGGCCGACCTAATTCCGACTCGTCCTCCAGTTTTTTGAGCAGGAGGGACAATTACTAGCCATGACGTTATCACGTCCGCACTTGAAACAAAATCTTTTCCTTGGTTCAGGACAAGAACGGAATTTGTGGGAGTCTATTCCACAATTCCAACACTTTGGGAGTGGCGTTGAGGCGGTTGGCGTTACGTCGGTTGACGTCGAGGTAATTGAGAATGGAGTAGTCTCGGGAGGAACGGAAGCAGCACCAGAACGTCGGCTGGTTACACCTACGGCTGATACATGGGGCATCTGAGGGCGACGATATGCCAATTCAGGTTCCAATAAGCTCTTATGTGAAGTTGGAGGAGAAGTAAATGTTTTAACTCTCTGTTCTGTCTCTTCTATTGCTCTACTAAAGCGTAGTAGTTCTCTCACAGAGGTTATGTGGTGAAGAGACAACCGTGTCTGGATATAGGGCAGTAGATTCCGCCTTATTATGTTGACTCTACTCTCTTCGGTCGGTGGTGTATCCAGTCGCTGGAACAGATTTTCCATGGCAGTGATGAACGTCAATACCTTCTCGTAAGAACCCTGTGTTCTCCTTCTGATTTCTTCCCAGAGACTATACTCATAATCGTATGGTCGAAAAGCTTCCTTGAGCTGTGCCACCAACTCATCCCAAGTCGAAAACCTACCTGTGCGGTACCAATATAAGGCATCTTGCGTAAGTAATTCAGGAGCAGAGCGCAGTAGTTGTTCCTTGCTAATACCTCGGGAACTTCTTAGCTCTTCTACCCTTAACAGAAAATCGTTTACACTAGTTCTTCCATTGAACTTAATATTCCACCGATGGACGTCTGGGTAGGGTTGAACATTGTCAACGCCTTGTACATATCGTGATGGACCAATGGGAGATATCTTCAAATTTCCTAACTGGTAAGGTAATGTATCTTCCCGATACGGATCTGTGTGACTCATATCATGGTCTTGACACGTTGCCAAACGCGAGTCGTCAGCGAATCTTGCACTGGAATCAAAGATCCTGTCGGATTGCGAACTGCATCCTGCCTGATTTCTCTCTTGAGGGAACGTTTGATTACTGACAGGCATCATAGGAGCTGAGGGTGGTGGAAGTTTGTTGGTCTCTGACTGAACTGGTCTTTCAACAGGAATGTCGATAAGATCTCCGAGGATAGGTAAACTTCTGGATAGTTGAGGAACTCTTGGGTTATCTGTATCCAATAATGACAAATGTGCGTTGATAGTCGGCGAATCGTGGCGAGCAGTAGTATCTCTGTTCAATGCAGAACAGGTAGGTCGGGTGTTTTGAAACGTGTTTTGGTGCCCCTGGTCTATAAATGCTGTCTGCGGAGTCCTATTTGATTGAGAGGCTTCGTAAGCAAGGTTTAACTGTCCATATAACTGTTGGCAATTCCACCAAAAGGAACTCCGTTTCCTTTCTTCCTCTTCTGTGGGACCCTTGATTCTATGTAACCTATCGGATAGATGCACTAAACGCGAATATATTCTTCGGAACTCATTCTCTCGATTATCAGGATCAAAACCTTCAATTTCCTGACTTAATTGCCTAACCTTTTGTTCACATATCTGAAGTTCCTCGTTAAAATCCAAAGTAACCAAAAATTCTTTCTTATATGTAGATTCCTTTTCTAATCTTAATGCATGACGCAATACTCTTCGTTTTTCCTCAACAGTTGAGCCAATTGGCAAATTCCTAATATGTAACTCGTAAGTTAGCTCATCACTTTTGAGCCTATTGACTTCCATGATCAATATCAATGAAACTATTGAAACTACTCGAAATTATTAACCTAATAGTATGTAATGTATACAGTATAAAAGTCGAAGACTAATCCCTCCCTTACCAAAAAAAAAGATATCGCCAGAGAGAGGTTTTAACTCTAGGTTAAGTTGTATATCTAGTTATAAATTTTGTATATAGTTTACTAACCCTAGATTAAGTTGTATTCACTAACAACTAGTTATAGTTTTTTTTTTTATATATATATTTTAGAATTTATTTTTCGTTTATGTTCCTTAGAATACCTATTATTTTTTTTCTATGCTAGTCTATTAGTTTAAGTATTATTATTAATACTGTGTAACACGTCCTAACTATACTTATAATATAAAGATTGTAATGAAAATTACTAATTAATAAAAAAAAAATAATAAAATGTACATTCATCAATTTCCTTACTAGTAAATTATCGTCTTATCTATATGACGTCTAAAATATAATCTACAGTATTCTGAAAATACAAATATCTGATCTACTATACAAGTGTACTTATAGTATCACCAAGTGTAGCCTCCAAATAAAGCTTTAATAATCCTCTATTAAATCGACCATGACATATTTATACACACAATTAATAAATAAGTACCCGTACTATTTTATTTGTTCAAGAACCGGACTACCTAATTACTTTAATGATGTGGCTGTGATTTAAAGGAAAGAGGCCACTCAATATGCAAATTTTGCAAAATAATTTGGACTGTTTCAGCTTACAGCCACACAAACAATTATAGATACATAAAAGATTTTAAAGTAAATTATTAATGTTGTGATCTAGAGCAAATGTACATATAACGCATGAAAGAAGGTAATATTACAAATTGACTTAATTTAAACACCTGAAAGTTTAATAAAATATTACCCTGTGGAGAAAGGATGTACAACTAAAGGAAAACCATGAAAAAAAAATGAAAATACTATAATACAATTTACCCACGTTGGGCGCC
>CAJUYG010004230.1:0-17452 GCA_910591675.1 Galerucella calmariensis
AGCCGAATGTAGTCAAATTTGGTTACCAATGTTAGAAAGAGAAATTTTCTATATAGCATCATAAGTTTTTATCCAGGTTTTCTTATGATTTATAATTTGAATAGTTGTTAATCGATACACATTTCAATACACAAAATCACAAAACTGAGTATACATATTTCAAAAACTTAAATATTCATACACAAAAAAACTATCAAGAAACGCGTTTTATTAACAACATTTCCAATATAAGCGAAAAAAGCGCTATCCCAATAAAAACCGTTCCTCGAACGTGCACATCACTGGATTCCATTTCTAGTAGACTATCATATCGTTGGAATGTCATAAAATGAAATATTTCATTTCACATTTTAAACTTAAACTTCAAAATATTTTTTGATTGTCTGGTTGTCAAATTTTTTCTGTTGTGTCAGTTAGGGATAAAAATTAATTTCTACTTATTTTTTCTTGACAACTGGAACGCTACCGAACGTCACCTGTTACAATTCGTAGAGAAGTTTACAACACTTTATTTTCACCCTCCAAATTTTATTAATGTGAGTGTAGCCGTTCAAAAGATAAGAGGAGGGAGAGGAATTTTGAATAGCACTGTATATTTCTATCATTTTTCATTTAAAAATTCCTCTCTTGTCTCAGATAAATAAACAGACTGTCAGAAGCTTTATAAAGAGTTAAGACAAACATAGATTCTTCCGGTATCTTCACGGAGCAGGTGTTTGAATAAAAACCACTTATTTTACATAGATTTGTTATTAAAATTATGACTACGTCCTACCTTGCTGTCTGATTTTTGCCCAGGTAATGAAACAAAAGTATGTGGACATTGTGAATAAATTATTTCCAGCCCAAATCATTGCAGCTAAATGAAACTTTCCAAAACCACGGCTGAGTATATTTAAAGCTTCGGGCGTTCTAAGAAAAAACGATTTTTATAGCTAATTGAGTCTTAAAATTTTAGACAATAGTGAAAAATTGAAATTTCTTGCCAACGGTTTCAAAAATCCTAATTTAGTTATAACGTATTCATCTTATTTATTCGATAAATTATTCTTTACTTAATTAAGTATTCTAATTTATTAATTAATCAAGATATGGAAGTCGTTTTAATTTAAACAGCATCAAGTTCTTGAAGTGAAAGAATCAAACTAGGAAATCATTTATTCATTCATTTCGTATTAAAATTCCATATAACCAAAACATATTAAATATTTATGTACTACTATATATTTAAAAAAATAAAATAATGTCCTAGGTCACCTTCAACCCACTGCTCTTTTCAATTTGATTTTAAAACTATCACGTTTGACATCTGTTATCAAGATTTTTTGTTTTACACAGTCAAAGTTCATGTACTACTCATCACTTTGATTCTATTCCATCTTCATTTTATTATTTATTTAAATGTTATTTACCTGTTATTATAAATATATTCTCTCAACGTATTGGAAACCACAAACGTAATACAGAACAATACGACAATGTTATAGACTGTTCTAACATTTCGATCTTCTTTACATAACTGTATTAATAAAGATTCTCTTGTTTTGAATTGTTTGGTTGGTAAATAGTATCTGAAAAATGCTTGAAATTATAGTTTTTTAATATCAAAACCTATGGAATATAAATTGAAGAAATCATTTGAGCTAAAGAGGTACTTCGGTCCAAATTGCAAACCCAAAAATTTACTCCAGAGCACTAAATTAAGGATAAGTGAGGTATGGAAAAAATACCAGCGTGGTTCAAACAGAACTGGCTGGTATCTCAATTGCCACAAAAGAACTAACCAAAGAAAAAATTTCTGGCAAAAACAGAACAATCTGCTCATTCCCTTAAGAGATGGGATGGAACCAAAAGATGCAGTCTTGCCGTGATCACCCTGGGCGACCCTGGGAAGCTGGCATCGAAGAAATATTTGGCGATGACCAGGAAAAACCTACGTTTAACAGTAGGATTTCTGACTGGCCACTGTCAACTAAGGAAGCACCTCCATACTATGGGGCTAGTGGACACACATCTATACAAGATGTGTGAACAGGAAGATGAAACTGCCATAGGCATGTCTTATGTGAGTGTCCGGAGTTATCGTTTATAAGAGAGTGTGTGTTCGGTGAGTCTTGGCCTAACCTGCCGTTATAAAGGAGGTGAACTGTCCTTTCTGGGAAGGACAGGATGGACGATGACCTAGGAGGACAACTTCTCGGAAGGATGTACAATGAGTCACATGTGGCCTAAGTGCTGTGAGCCTACACTCACCCTCCCTACTTTACAGATACAGTTACAGAAACCCAAAAATTTTGAAAATTTTCTATCACTAGTTTTTATTTTGAAAAAAGTTTTGCCCTTTCGATAGAAAAGAAAAGTGACTTTGAGTTATAGCGTTTGGCATCATTTTTGTCGCGTATTTTAGCAACAGAACAATGTCTAAGAAATTGTAGGCTCCTTTTAACACAGAGCTTTATCGTTTGATAGCCAGAGACATTACCTCGAAAACATTAAACGTCAATATCATTCCAGTTTAATAAAATAAAAAGTTACTCACTTTATTTTTGTATTTTCATTATTATTTTCGACCCTTTGAGCCATCTAAAACACAAAACTAACGGTTTTAACATTGCGAATGCAAAATTTCAACAGTTCATGCAAAAATTGTTGCATAAGATATTATAAGATAAATTTAGTGTTTTGTGCCTCTCTGTTATGACTTTTTCAAAGCTTTTCCGGAAGCTATACTAGGGAATCATCTCATGACGATTTTAAAAGAAATAGGAAAATTTTATGGTTTCCAAAAGATAAAAATAGGAACCAAAAATTGGGAATACAATAGAATGTAAAGGTGCGTATTTTGAATCGAAAAATCCGAAAAATAATAATTTTTTCAATAAATTGAATGCGTTTTCAGAAAAGGAACATTTCAATTTCTGAATTGTTCATTAAGATTATTACGATCTATAATTTTGGCATTAAATACAATAATTGCAATACGGTTGAAATTTTTTGCTAACTATTCCAAGTGAATTAGAATAAATATGGAAAAACAAATTTTAATTATTTATGTATATCTTACCTTCAAATACTTAATAAAATAAAAACTCAAAACCGCATATTATTTGACAAATAATAATAAATAATAAAAAATTTAACTTTTTCTATTCACGAATATGGCAATTCCTTTTTCGTTAGCCAAATATATTCAACTATTCGTCTAGTAGAGTAAAAACAAGATAAACAAGTTTATTGAAAAAACTTAGATATAGAGGTGGGAGCAATTGGAACAACATTCTAGAAGTACAGGGTGTCCCACGACGAGCTAAAACTATCTGTATATGGCAATATACTCATAGTAAAATCATGAAAACTTTTACCTTTGGATTTTCGGATGCGATCTTTTCAACTGAAATTCCTGTTCTACCGGAAGTCTACTGCAACTTTGTTATTTTGATTAGAACACCCTGTAAATTAATACATTTTTGAAATCTACGTAAAATTTTAGTATTGCTACATTTCGTTTTCTCCTTATAAGCAGTCCTATATACGTATCGAGGAAGCTTGGAAGGCAACCATATCTTCGACCTTTTTGGTCAAACGAAGATTTTATGTGGAGTGTTTGTGGTGGGGCTTAAGTTGGTAATCCACAGTTGAGGAAGGTTATAACGTAGGAATTCTTCGAGCTCTTCCATTTTTACCTGTTGGAGGAATAAGTCGTTTGAATAAAAGTGTTGATCCTGTGCATTGTGGCGTTGTTGGAGTTTTAAAGATTGATTCAATTTTACAGTGAACCACACCCGTCTTCACTGTAAGTTAGCCGGAGCCTAAGGTTGCCACCAGACAGCCGAAAGAAAAATACAGTTTTCCCCTTTCTCTTAGTTTTGGGAATTTAGAGAATATTTTTGGGAGAACGAGGGGGAAAAATTGTAACAGTATACTTTTGCCTGAAAAATTTTTTCGATAAACGCATAATTTTTGAGTTATTGATTTTTTTGGAAAAAATTTGACCGTTGCAGACCCTTGTAAATTATTTTTTTACGAGGATACTCTTAAACATATAAAAATGGTTTCTGTTCGGTTGCTTTTAGCAAGGTCAAACGTATTTGAATCTATGTTGAAAAAGTTTTCATTTTATACAGGGTGTGTATAAAAAGTGCTCAAAGTTTAACTTCATAAATATCAAATTTCTTTATTTTCTTAAATAGAGCCACCTGGTTTTTTCTATTGTAATGCATTCAGGGATAAAAAATAAGGCAAATTCATGTATACTTTCCTATACCTAACCCAACCGTTATCCAGATATTAAATGTTTTCTGTAAATTTTAAGAGGTGTGGTCTAAATTTTATTTTGACCCGTTGATACAAGCACTGAGGAATAAAAAAGATTATTAAAATTTGCTTTTAATACATGGTAAATATGGCAAAGTTGTTAAAAAAACATAATATGTGCTTTATTTGCAGTAAGATATCCTGCATCTCGGTAAGGTTTAGATATAGGAAAGCGTACATGATTTTTTACCCCTGAATGCATTAAAATAGAGAAAACCGGGTGGTTCTATTTAAAAAATGAAATGAAATGAAAAAATTTTCAACATTACCTTGCTGAAAGCAACCGAACAGAAACCATTTTCATATCTTCAAGGGTATCCTCTTTAAGAAATAATTTGTAATGGTCTGCAGCCCTCAATTTTTTGAAAAAAAAATTAAATAACCCAAAAAATATGCATTTTTCGAAAAAAGTTATCAAGACCGAAAGACCGAAACGGAAAAATTTTCATGATTTCACTATAAGCATTTTGCCATATACAGATAGTTTTAACTCGTCGTGGGACATCCTGTATAGTACTATGTACTATAGTCTAGTGTACGTAGACGTTTTATCATGTTACACGCTTAAGCACAATCACTATTTTTAATAATATAATATTATGTTCTGGATCTTTTCTAAATTAA
Source organism: Galerucella calmariensis (assembly GCA_910591675.1). Classification (NCBI taxonomy): domain Eukaryota; kingdom Metazoa; phylum Arthropoda; class Insecta; order Coleoptera; family Chrysomelidae; genus Galerucella; species Galerucella calmariensis. The sequence goes on from CAJUYG010004230.1 coordinate 4,939, forward strand.
TGTTTTAAACTAAAATGCCTTAAATTAAAACCATTTTCAACTCTCTCAACCATATCTCAATATCTAGACGCTACTACTCAAAAAGAGGAATTTGAATCATTGAAAAGACTTCATTTCAACCACCACTTTTTTGTTGATGGTTAAATAAAAATGAATTAACATATTCTTATTAAAAACCCCTGTTATGCTTTAAGGTTGAATGATTTTGAAAATAGTTATCTACACAAGTTAAAGATGATATTATATATTATATTTTCAACCGAGAATTTAAAAACAAGCTAATTAGAGAGATAACAGTGCGTGATGTGCAGTGAGTGAAGATATATATTTGACAAAATTACCACAGAACCCAACACGACAACATTAAATTTAAGTAAAATTATTGATCTTTATTTGGGAAGATTTGTTTCGATCCTGTAATTAGGTATGTGATTTAAAATACTTTTTATTTAAAATAGATTTTAGATGATGATGAAGCTTTTGATTCTTGTAAATTTCTTTTAAATTGATTTTTAGTACATTTTTCGGTGATTTTTTGTGAAACCTCCACTAAAAACCGTTATTTGTCAATTTTAATGATTTTTCCAATTTTTTTTCCAGCATAGGAATGAATAAACTTGCAAGGTCTTCCAAGCAACTCACAGATCAAAATCAGAATGAAGAAAAGAAGTAAGAATAATTTTTTAAGTTCTCATAAATCTTCATCTTTTTGGAAAAATCTTCACCTTTTTTAAAAAATCTTCACCTTTTTGGAAGTAGCTAATTTCTTTCCTGACAGTTGAATTATGAACTGTTTCAACGATTTAACAAAGCTCATGCCTTACTGATTTTGCTAGCCTATATTCTCTCAAATTATTTTTTTTTCAGACTTGCTTCGCCTCGGAAACAATTCAATCAAAGAGATTCAATTTTGACTCAGTTATTCGAAGAGCAAGGAACTGTAAAAGCAGTTTATCATTGCTTTATATCATTTTATATAATATTTATATTCACCTGTACCATAAAAGAAGTGATTTACCAACACAGGTGAGTTTTGGAATGTATTTATTTTGAAAATTCAGCACATAAATCTTTTTGTTTAAAATAGGCTACCCAGAGCATTAAGTTTGATTCAACATTCATTTGGAAAGCTTCATTGGGTTTTCGTTGTTTGGATGGGGAACAATTTAAGCACATTTTTAACCTATTACTGTTTTCTATTTTACGGACAAATTAGACAAAAAGGTACGTCTACCTAATTCTGCACTTCACCTTTAAACTAATAAATAATTTTAGCGAGATCGAAGAGAATTGTGGACATCCTAGGAATTTTATTCTTAGTTGGATATTATTCACTTTCTTTTTATGCAATTTACATAATTGCATTCAATCTCAATCTGCCATTTGCTTCTGCTCTCATTGTTGCCATAGAATCGGTAAGTACATTTTTTCCAATTATCAAAAAGACAAGTCACAAATATTAACACGACATGCTATGGTTAGGTACGGAAGCTCGCGCATGTCGTCACATTCGACACTAAGCAATAGTACACAAAATTTTCTAGATGCATACAACGTCTTCTATCAACTTCATTCCACGAGCAATTTCTTAAACACTGCTTTAACTGACACCCGTTGCCAATATGAAATTTTTTTGGCTTTTAATAGTTGATTACTTGCAGCCTTTTTTCCCATAAAATGAATAACATTAGCTACAACTTCCCGTGGTTGATTATACCAAATTTTGTCTTCGAGACTTCATTGAAACTCCGTTATTTTATGAATAATTGGAACTTTAGTTCTTTGCGTCGGGTTATGTTTGAGCGACCGGGGGTCGCGACGCAAAAGATCTGACCGTTACGTTACGTTACGTTATGTTACGTTGCTTCGTTATGTGCCTTGCTTGCGTGCGTGTGCTCTCTCCTGAGTCTCTCTCTCTCGTTTACGAAGCAGCAATTCATATGAACCCGGGCCGCCCGCGTGGAAGTCGAGCATTCTACCACTTAACCACCGATGCTATATTAAAATTCTATGAAAAGCTGGTATTCGCAGTGCTGGTGATCTTGAATTTGTTCGGATAAATTTTTACTATTATTTCCATAATTTTTTTTTTGCGCGATTGATCTTTTTTGTTTATTTACAGCATCGGTTATCAGGACGGTAGGTTGTGTTCACTGGTTTCTAAGTTTAACACGTCGGTAAGTGATTTACTTACCGTTCAGACGTCGAAAAGTAATAAATAGCATAAAATCAATTTCACCAAAATGCAAAATATATTTTAAACTGATCGAGAAGTATAAATGTCACTTTTGACATTTCGTTCATTTCGAAGAAATTTGAATTATTTAATTCGGAATTTATTTCACTACGATGGCGCAAAAAATGGTATAAGCATCTCGAACGTTAAGGGTAATTACAACGTTTGCATGTAGATTCCTCTCGTAAAATTGGACAAAATGATATGAGGATTAGAGGGTCTAGCACATTTACTTCTCGAAATACAGGGTGTTGAAATTTTGAAAACTTGAATGTTTTAATTCGATAACTTTGAAATGGATGGATAAATTGATTTGACATTTGGCAGGTTGTTTTTAAATGTAAAAGGGCATATTTTGATAGAAATAGTAGTTTGTGCAACTAGCGTGGATATGATGGCCATAACGCACGAGGAAGAATTTTATGCTTCCACTAATTTTTTTGTGGTAAACGTATAGTTCTTGAATGTCCAATTTGTATAATGCTACGGCTTCCCTTTTTAAATATACGATGCTGTTATAAGTAGATGTTGCCAGTCGGACTCATGAAGGGTACCGTACCATTATCTATAATAATGAATATTCTGCTAAATATTTCAAACGTCTACCTGTTGTCGTTATTAATATCAAGCAGAATAATTATTTAAAAATAAAATTAACAATAAAAAAAAACTTTTTCACGGGGAATCAAACCCGGGTCTACCGCGTGAGAGTCTGGTTTGCTTACTACTCGACCACCGAGGAATATGCAAATTGTTTATCTATAACGTCAGATGTGTTACATAATTTTTGGCTTAAAAGGAACTAAAGTTCCTACCGTGTGTCCCGCGACACGTTCTACCTTTTTTTCCTAGACTTGAAAATATTTTCTAGCAGCTGTAAGATTAATAGTTTCTGAGATATAGTGGGCTACCTTTTTTAATCAGACAACCACAGATCTAATTCTCAATAGAGATGACTTGATTTTCTGTAAGGAGGAACTGTTTCATTATGGAATAACCCTGTATACTCTCATAGTGAGAAATAAAAATATGTACCTACATTTTGACCTATTGTCTGAGCTGTATGACTTTGAACGTTTGAACTGCGTGTAGTTTAAGTACAAATCAATGTACGATATTTTTTGATAACGTCAATTACAGCATTAAAAAAATGTGAGCTGCATATCAAAACAAATATAACAAAACTTTTAAAATTCAGTGATAAATATTTCTAAAAATATAATTTTTGGCTTTTCAAGTAACACATTCTGGTTTTTATTTTCAATTTCAGGTACGCTTTTTGATGAAAATTCATTCTTTCGTAAGAGAAAACGTCCCAAAAATTTTATTATTAGAATCTAAAAGAGAACAGATTGATCTGCCGACATTTTCGAAATTTTTATATTTTTTGTACGCGCCTACAATCATTTACAGAGATGAATACCCTAGGTAGGTAATTTAGGACTTTTTTATTAAAGAAAATAGTTATTTGGGTATATTTTTTTCCTATTTCAGGTCTAAAAAGATCAGAAGAAATTTCATTTTGATGCGCTTGGCGGAAATTTTCGCTTTGATAATTTTCATGTCGTACTGGTTCGAATATATAGCCACTTCGTTTTTTAAAGACTCATGTAAAACCAAATTGAGTATAGTAGATGTGGGGATTACCATAATTGAGTTTTCTTTACCGTCAATTGTTATCCTTTGGACGGTGTTCTTCATCATATTACACTCAACGCAAAATGCGATTGGGGAAGCTCTGGGATTCGGAGACAGGATGTTTTACTTAGATTGGTGGATATGTACTGACATACAAACATATTATAGAAAATGGAATCTGGTGAGAAAACTGGAACTCTATACTAACATATTTTACACCGAGAAAAAGACTTATTTGTGACAATCAAAATCTTATTATGTCAAATAAATATGATTTTCCATATGGCCTAACTTTGTCGTTAAGAAAATATTTGTTTCAAATTCGGAAAGTAATATTGTTGATGAATAAAAACATATTCATTGTCATCAATAAAATGAGTTATCTGTCGAAAACTACATTTATTCTTGTAAAAATATATCATATTTGTCTCAAACAACATTTATTGAGGTATAATGACAAAATAGTTATATTAATCTTTGAAAGCATTTAAATTAAATAAAGTAGTTTTTCAATAACAATTATTTATTTTTGCAAGCTAACTATATTGTTTTATTATAAATTTTTTTTTTTTTGTTTCTCGCATCAACCAAGTTGGTTATTAGCGATGGCTTTAATAATATAATCTCAGCTTATAGAGTAGAGAGGTATTTGACAGATATTTATAAATATTATCCACATCGCAATCCTTTCCTAGCAAGGTATTCATGTCATTTGGAAAATTACATTGTTGTCTTTGCGATGTGTATAATGTACATTCTAATAGTATATGTTTTACATTTAGTTCACGGCTACAAATTATACACATAGGTTTAAATTACTTCATGGCAGAATGACATTTCTTTATCATAAAAAATGTATTGTATGGTAAAATATATTTCTTTACCATAAAAAAGTATATTGTCTGGGTTAACGATATGTTTTTCATTCGTAAAAAATGTATATTCCCAGCAGATTATATTTTTTGGTTGGAAACAAATGTTCCTTCTTCAAGAAAACTTTTAATTTTTACTAAAATTCAACATATTTATCATAATTGAACCATAATTTTCATAAACATTATATGGAAGTTACCTACATGCACTATTTAATACACTGAGCTTTTGAAATGTTTCTAAATATTTAGAAATATATTAAAAGTTCACGGTGTATTAAGCACTATGGGTAACTTCCACACGGTTCTCTAAATAATTAGGTTACTTAGGAAAATATATTTTTCACAAATATTTGTCTAAGCCGTCTCCAGACTATGTCGAACAACAAAGTTGACTTTCGTTTTGTATGTGTGGACTAGTCGATCGAATTGGTCGATGGTTAGTCTGGACACGGATTAAAATTACAGTATTTTTATGACAAACATGTTTAAATCTAATAAAAATTAATGGTCTCTATTTATGCATAAAACTGTTTAGTAGGAAAGCAGGATAGGAATAAAAAACTTGCTGCTGAATATTTTGATCTATTAAAAAGAAAACTATTACATTAACAACTAATATTAGGTACCAGTATTATAAAAAAATTACTGGTTAGGTAATATACAAATATACAACTTAAATGTGCCCACATTCACCTTTTCCGATTTCCGGTATCGGTAAGGGGCGAGGAAACATGGCAGATATCTGTCACAAGCGTACCAAAGGCGTGCGGTATTTTATAACAAAAATTAGAATCTTTTAAATGTAATAATAATTAAATTTTTTCTATTTTACAGATCGTTGGAGATTGGCTGTACACGTATCTTTACAAAGATTTGTACGAGATAATTTTTCCCAAAAATAAAATCCTGTCCAAATTCATCACAATATTAGTATCTGCTCTGGTCCATGAATGGATATGCACTGTTGGCACTGGCTACTTCGTTCCCATCGTTTCCACCGTAATGCTGTTTAGCTCTGGAGCTATATCAATTTCATTAGACAAACATAGCAGTGTTTGTCGCATCACTTTCATGGTTTCTGCTATATTGGCTATAAGTTACATGGCAACGCTTCATTGCTTGGAGCATTTTTCCCGAAAAAATTATCCGGAGAAGAAAACATTTTTATCAGTATTTTGGACAGATAGTTGTATACAATTTTAGTAAAATTGACGTTTAGTATGTTTACTTGGATTTAATACCTACTCTTCATCCCTCCATGGTTCTAAGTCACTATATTCCAAAAGAAAGAGAAAGCCATTGATGTATGTGTGAAGGAGCTGGAAGAAGTCAAGTTTCAGATAGCCATGCTTGATCAAATTTGATCAAATTCCTTCAACCATGGTTTCAAATCAATTGATATAATCCAAAAACACCCCAATTGAAAAGAGCTATCCAGAGATGGAGACTTGGAGACATCTACTGATCACTTACCAGCTATAACCTCTCCTCTTTCACATCCACTCTGTTGTGTTGACCTTACATCAGTATACATTCGATACTGAATTTATTTTATTAATAACATATCATTCTTGAATTGAATAGATGAGGCTTTTACTTGATGTAGATCCATAGTAAATTAGACCGGTTGTTTCTTTTTTCACAGCACCGTCATTTAAAATTTCAAAATTTCTAATAGATAATTTCCAAATATTGTTCATTCAAACCTCAATTTTCAATTGAAAACTCAACAGAACTAATTAATAATATTCAAGATATAAAACTAACTCACTTGTCTAAATTCATATCTTTCGATCTAACAAATCTATTCCCTAGTATGCCTCCTGATGAAACTATCACTCTTGTTGATAACTTGCTCACTTACAATAATACTAATCCCATAATTCAGTCTGATACCTATTACAAATTTATTAAGAGTTTGTTTAAATCAAAATTATTTTCATTTCAACGGAAAGGTTTATAGCAGTAAAGAGGGTTTGAATATGGGCCACCCTCTCAGTCCCCTATTATCAGAAATTTTCATGGATAATATAGAAAAGATAATTCATAAACACCCCCTTAGTAAAAAATTTGTTTACTGGCACCGATATGTAGATGACATTTTAGCTTGCTTCACTGGTACTACGAGACAATTAGATAACTTCATTACTCACATTAACTCAATACATAAAAATATCAAATTTACAGTAGAAATTGAACAAAATAAGTCCATAAACTTTCTAGATCTTACAATTTCAAATATAAATAATAGACATGACTTTTCTATATTTCACAAACCATCACATACAGACATTACAATTCATAATAGTTCAGTCCACCCAATCAGTCATAAATTAGCAGCTTTCAATAGTATGATACATAGACTTTTAACAGTTCCATTGAATATTGACAATTACAATAAAGAACTAAATATAATAAATCAAATAGCGGTTAATAATAATTACGATCCAAATTTAATTGACAACATCATAAATAAAAAGATACGAAAACATACTCTAGAACAAGTATTTTCTTCTGATAAAACAAAAAAACCAATTTAAAAGCTTAACTTACTTTGGAATACCATCCTTAAAAATAAAATCATTTTTAGAAACTTTAGACTTGAATATTTGCTTCAAAACCGACAACAATTTATCCAAATTCATTAAAAACAACAAATCCAAATCTTCAAAACTAGATAAATCAGGAGTTTATAAATTAAAATGTGGTAATGACGACTGTGATAAAATTTATATAGGTAGAACTTTTAGGAATTTTAAAACTAGAATTTCAGAACACAAACGTAGATATGACAACCAAAAATTAGATTCCAACTATTCAAATCATTTATTAGCACTCTTTCGATTCAAATTTTGAAATTTTGCATATAGAAACTAAATCCTTCAAATTAAATCTTTTAGAAGCCCTGGAGATAAATAAAAACAAATATTCAGATAATCTTCTTAACGACCAACTTGATCTTAACAATTCTCCATTATTAAACCTTTTTACCTAGAAAGATTCCAGTAGGATGGTTGTGAATGAGTTTCCAGGTAAACTTGTTAAATACTTTAGTTAATCCCATATTTAGACAAATTCATTTCATTTCCTTGTAAATAGATTATAATTTTATTGTTAAATATCCGTATAATTTAATATTAAGGCACTGTATAAATTGAAAGTTTCCCATTATACCTCCATTCGATTGAAAAAGCTACTGTGTTAGCGAAACGCGTCACTTTAAGTTTAAATGTAATGTAGATCTAACAAAATAAAATTGTTTGATTTCATAAATATATCATTCCCTTACGACTTTTTATTCGTCCCAAACTACTTTTTAAATAAAACAGCAACTGAATATAAATAACTATTTATTATCAAAATGTTACAAAAGTAATTGGTCCACTAACATTATCATATTAAATACTCTCTTCGCATCTCTACATTTTTTGTTATTTACCCGTCTGTTTATTTCATTCAAAGAACTCTTCACGAAACCTCCAAAGAAAGGATTGTCTTTGGAAGAAGATTTGTTGATAATACCAAAAATTGTTTTCAACATGTTTTGGTCGAAGTTTTTATATACAACAATAATAAAGCTATTCTAAATATTACCAGGTACAAAAATTAAAAAATATCTAACAGAAATTAATGTTAAATAAAAATATGTACAACATGTTGTTCTAAATGGTTATCCACTATCTGGTCGTCTTTAAAGTAATTACAACAACTTTAGTAAGAGCAGAGGCAGAGGCCAAATTCAATTTTTGAGAAATATGGATTCCGAATTTCACGACTCATGAAATAAAGATCTGTTCATGCTAGACCTAGACGATCCCGTACCGCTGAGAGCCCAATTGATAAAAAAACGTGCCGACCGTAAAACGATTCGGTTGCGGCACTGTGTAGCATAAATACACCTTAACACTCGTTCAATATCAGTCTTACACTATAATTCAGTACCTTCCGTTTTTATTTTTCTTGGAGAAACTAGTAATCGGCCTATAATCAGAAGCGTAAACGTCAGGTATTTCCATTTGGACAAAATCGTTAAAAACCATTTGAACTGTATTACAACCGAATAGTTGTTTTTCGAATTCTATTAGTTGTTTGAAGAACCCACAGTTCGGCTTGATCCTTGGTCTTCGGAGTTTCACATAATTGTATGATTCAAGTAAAGATAATTTGTGGTACTTCATCAAATACGCCAAGCAAATACTTGCTGATCTGCTAACTCCCGCTACGCAGTAAACCAAAGTCTTGCCTCCTAAGTTAGATACCTGCAAAAAATATTGCTTGATTAAAGTTATTTTTGTTTAAGAATAGAACCTAAAAATAGTGATGTTGAATAAGCGAGGCGAGACGAGAAAGTGGAATGACTCGTCTAACTTTTTCACATCTTTAATTTCTAGCATCGGTATGAGAATCTCCCAAAGACCTCCTGAATTTCATTCGAAACCTGATTGTCTGCGGACTCCGCCACTACCTTCCTGAAGTAGGTACTCTCTATCGTAACCTAGGTACGTTACAGCCCGAACTGTAATGTTAGTGCACATTAACTTTCATATGCGGTGACGTCACAGTCATAGTCTTCGCCCCGCTCTCGATATGCTTGTTTAATTGGTTGTATTAGGAGAATGACATATTATTCTATTGACATGAAATTTTCAGAATCATATTTTTATCCCTAGTACTTTGTTTTACGACAGTTAAAAATGATTTAAAAATTTTAGTAAACGAGCCCATTTCCAAGAATAAATCCAAAATGCACATTGCTACGTGATAAATTAGATTGCTGGCATTATAATTTATATTATGTTTATGTGTCTTTTAACCCTTGTGATAAGTGCCAATTGGAATTTATGATGGCCAAATCGGATGTACAGCCAACACAAAAACAAAACACTTGGAGTTATTTTCGTAAAATTCGTATGATTCAGAATAGAAGTATTTGTTTTTACCTGAAATAATTTATATGCCTTGGCTTGGATTTTAACGGTATATTCAGTACCAAAATAAATTGACAGTTTTTTTTTGCCAATTTCAACACTCTACCCACCTTTTAGATATGTTTATTCGAAATTTATTTAGATCTTAATGTAGAAAAATTTAAAGAATGAACTGTATGTGTATATTGAGCTTTGATTTTAAACATATTGTATGGTCAATGAACGTAGTTAAAATAATAATTAGATCTTTCGTTTCAGTGTTAAGGCCACCACAAATATCAATTTGTTTGAAAATTGTCTAAAAATATAAAATAACTAGTATAAACATCTGTTACTGTTAAATATTCACGACCTCGAAATTCTCATTGATGACCCTGTATCTATCTACTGTATAATGAACCATACCATTTAAATAAAAACATTGAAATTTTTTCACTGTGACCTTAAAGAAGATTTTTGAATCGTCGCATTTCTACAGACAGTTCTCGGAATATTCGAAAGTAAAAATAAGCGACTGGAATTGGGTCGCTAAAAATCTGACATTTTTCACATACTTTAGTGAAATTTATTTGTGTTTTTTGTTTACTATACTTTTATGACGATTCGCACGTTCGGCAGGGATATCCAATAATATTTTTCTCCAACAAAACGTTGAAATAAAAAATTTATTTTTAAAACATTCCTACAAAAAAATTATAACCTCCAAAGCGGACAAGTTTTTATTGCCAAGACTTATTTGGATATCTGGGGAATCGGTTAGCGCCCCGCCAAGTCCAGCAAAACTTTTTTGACACCCTTGTAACTTAGTGGTAGAAGCCTAAATTGGGCATTTTTGGATGTTCAATGCGATAATTACAGTCAAGCGAGGTCGGACATGGTTAGTACTTGGATGGGTGACCAAGCCAGGGGAAACCATCGTATAGGACACGTACAGCCTGCAGCGGACTAGCATATCACAGCTCGCAGGCATTATACCAATAAGCACGAGGTATAATAAGACAAGAATGGTCACTCTCAGTCGGAACTTTCATGTCCAGCTTACACAAGTGCGCCGACGATTTCGACAAATTCCTGGAGCCGTGCACATGCTCGTGCTTATACGACGTTGATGCAAACCGCTGTCGATTAAAACAAATAAACGTTCACTTACCAGGGTGATTTAAAAACATCTATACTCGATTTGAAATTGGTTGATAGTAATAAATCATTAAAATCCGTCAAACACGTATACAAAGTGGTCCACCTAAATTGCCAAGTTTTAAATAGTTTATACATTGAAAGTATAGACCCTTTTGCATTTATTAAACTTTCCATTCCTGTAGATCTGATAAGGGCGTCGAATACAAAGCTTAACCCGAGGCTCGAACAATAAGCGGTAGGATTCTACCTGTGATGTTTTGCACTCATGCACGTGCTTTCGGGTGGGTTTAAGTTTATATTAAACACAATAATTATATAATTTAGTGAACATTCGGATGTGTGGCATAATTTGTTACCCTTGTATTTGAATAAATTTAATACTAATAACAATAAAGCAACCAATAAACAAGTAAATTTGGAAAAATGTTTCTATTTGAAATTCTATAAAATTTATAGTAAGTCATTACATTTCTTCGCTTTAAATTAAACATCATCAGAAAATGAAATATCTGAGGGACTGTCTTCTTCCCCTAAATTGATAATAAGTGGTTCGACCGTTTTCTCCAGTAAACTATCCAATTGCCACATTTTTTCCTCCTCCTTTATTACATGCTCTATACATCTTTGCCACTTCCCCGCGTTGACTTCTTGAAGCGCTTCTTCAAAGAGTTTTTGAACATCACTCATTTTATAAGTGGTATTTTTTCTAGCCACATAACCTTTCACATGAGCCCATACCAGTTTGATCGGATTTAATTCGCAATGGTAGGGGGGAGCCGAAGCACTATTATATTTTGTTTTTTGGCCATTTCGTCAACAACATATTTTTGAAACCGATGTTTATGGTTGTTTACAATTGATAGCAACTCCTTTTTAACCATATTGTCCTCAAATTGTATTTGTTTCTCCACAAGCCACTCGATAATTTTTGCTTTTCGCCAAGCAGTTGTAGGCATCTTCTCCAATCTTCTGGAGTGATACAGAGCGTTATCTAACACAATGACGGAGCCAGGTGGAATCAGCTCTATCATTTGTTCGAAATACTCCTCAAAAACATCAGCATTCATATCCTCGTGGTAATCGCCTGTACGAACTAATTGGAATGATAATAGTCCACCTTCTAAAAAGCCATTGGAGCTACCGATGTGAGTTATAATTAATCGTTTTCCTTTTCCACAGGGCGGATTTATTCCTGTTGATAGACCGTCTAAAAATGCTTGCCGGTGAGAAGTCACATTTTTGTCTGTCCATATTTTTCCAACTGTGTAGCCTTCGTTCAGCCATGTTTCGTCCAAATAGAAAATTGTTTTGTTTTCATTGCGAAATTGTCTTATTTTTCTCAAATAATTACGTCTCCAACACACTATTTCATCTTTTTCGAGCAAATGAGACTTCCGACTATGTTTTTCCCATCTAAAATTCATTTCTCTTAGAACTTTCCATAGTTTATCTCTCTTGATTGCAGGAAAGTCTTCTTTTACTGCCCCTAAAACTCTATCCAAAGTAGGGATCTCCTTATTGAAATAGAATAAATGCACCTTTCGTCTTATGACGGCTGGTATCTCAATTGCCACAAAAGAACTAACCAGAAGAGGAATTTCTGGAAAAAACATAACAATCTGCACTGATAGTAGACAAGCCCTATTAGCCTTGAACAGACAACGTGTTATATCGAGGCTAGTACTAGAGTGCCACCA
>CAJUYG010004231.1:0-17451 GCA_910591675.1 Galerucella calmariensis
TTAAATGAATGATTTATTAGATACTCCTCGTACTTTCTGTACAGACTTATAAATAATAAAAATAATAATAAAATCAACATAACCAGCAAATTGGAATAGAGATGACGGTACCAGTGATGCAGTACCGTTTACTTAAATTAACTACACTACAAAAAATTATTATTTGTGAAATAATTTTCGAATCTGGTGAGCTAGTTTTGAAATAAGTATTTCACTAGTGAAATTTCCCATATATTTCGAATTCCGATTAATCATTTCGAGTTTAGAACTAATTTCGTGTGTAAAATAAAATTCAAATTCGAAAAAATGTCACCAATTTAATTCGAATTCTGTTTAGCTGTCGAAACGCTTTTTTCACTTGCGAAATGTTGATTCATTTGGGGCTAGAATTTTGTGTTGTGGTTTTGGCAGATACTTGTTATAGTTTTCACAGCCCTTCTTTTAGTTTGACTACGTTTTTAAACCTTTTTAGTTACTCTATATACCAGTAATTAGCATAGTATGTAATAAGCAGTTATTAGTTAGACGAGAGTGACGCGAGAACGTTTTATATTTTTTAAATCTACATGGCAAATATAGAGGAACTGCATCAAATAGTGCTAAATAATGTTGTGGAGCTTTAACGCCAAGGCAGGGTCTCTCTCTTGCACTGAGCCTGAAATATTATTCCCCAAATAAACTAACGGCTTTGTTAAGAAGCTGACTTTGTTTGGTGAAATCTGAATAAGTGTGAGCCACAATAAACTTTTTTCAGTCGCACTGGAGGGCCTTATGGACCCACTCACCACAAACCTAACCTAACCTAGGTCTTTTTTATTCCGATAAATTGAAAAATTTGCAGCATCACAAATGTAAATTGAAGTTTATCAATTATCAAATACCTAGTTGTAAGCCTATAGAAATAATTCCAAAGTGTATCAATTTTTGGTAATCTTATAAATCTGATATTATCATCGACTTCCGTCTCCTGTTCCCTATCGCAATGTCAATGTTAAACAGATATTTGATACAATCAGTTCGTGTGTATCAATAATCGATAAACATAGCAAGGTTAGAAAGTATTTTAATAAATAATCGTAGTAAGTAATATCATAAGGGCATCTAGTTTTTTTAACAGGAAAAATTAGATGCCCGAATGGTATTTGACAAGACTGTTTCATGAATAACAGATTATTCTGTATACACATATTGAATATGTTATAATTCTTATTATATTGTTGTACCTCAACTTGGGGATGAGATGTCATATTGCTTTACACAGTAACTATGCCGCTCTAATGCATTTAATTAAATGTAGAGGAAGGGGAGAAGCAAATATTGAGATGCACATGGGGGGCCAACACCTTAGCGGCACTGTACCTCCTAAATGTGAGTAGAATTACACTAACTCTATAACGTCAATGAATATGGTTTAACCTAAGGGGGCGTCTATTGATTACGTGGGATGTTCTAGGGGGTAGGAGATCAAGCTAAATATTTTCAATTCTCACTAAGGGGGAGGGAGGGTCTTGGCAAATATCACGTAATTATTTTTCTCGCAGAAAACTGTGTAAAATGGCGTGAAAAATTATTTCTAGAATATAATATGGCCTAATGTGAGAAAATAGTACGGCTTAGAGTTGAGAGGATAATTCAGAAGTTAAAGGAGCAGATGATTTTGTTGAAAAACACTTGGATAGGTTGGTTCCAGGTTCCAGTAGTCACCCTTGAGGCCGTGCACGAGTCTCCATGGACTTAATTAGAAAAAATATTTTCTAAATTTTTGTTTGATATTCATTATTTAATTTTATGATTGTGATTTTAAATTACGTTAATATTCACAAATACTAGTCTTTGCCTTGCTTGTCTTCAATAAAAGTAATGGAGCAAGTTTTTTTTCTCAATAATCCAACACGTTTACAGTCCAAATAGAATTTTTGAAGAATCTCGCGTGAGATTTGGAAGGAGGAAATGAGTTGAGGAAAATCTCACTGATATCTCACGCCAACGTGGGAGAGGGGGGGTCTAAAAATTATTAAAAACGCCTCACCTAATTAATGGACGCTCCCTAACTGAAATATTGGTATAGTAAGTAGTACAGTCGACATGTGTATCTCATTTCCTTACAAATAATTTCCAAAAGCATGTGTGAGAATCATGTGTTGCCATATGGTTACAGTTTTTGTCAGGAAAACATGAATAACGAGACGTGCAAACAAATAATACTGCGTAAAGTTATTGATTCTTAAACGAGTTCTACTACCCTCTTGCAGATGGCACCATTTATACTAATTTCAAAAAGGACAATTTTTTGCGCTAAGCTGTATCTTATTTTAGTGAATAAGCGATTAAATATCACATTTTAATTTAATTTAATTGATCAGCTTGTAAAAAATGACAGAGTACCCACATACATAATCTTAGGAATTAACCGTACGTGACGCTAAAAACGAAATTTTTTGAAAGTGGTATGAGCTAGTTTTCGAGCAAATACGGAACTTCCGGTGCTCAAAGTGTGCGGAGCACACGGAATAAAAAGTGGTCCCGGGAGCAGTGCTACAAATACAAACAGAAAACAACATTCCCATGTTGCAAAAAAATGGGTGATCAAGATCAAGAAAGCAGAAGCAGTGCTACACCTCCTTTTTCCGTTGCTCCAATCTATTGGGCGGAGTAGAATTCAATGAGACCTCTAGCGGAAAAAATATTAACTGTCGCAACGAGTAAAATAATTCGTTTTGCATTGTTTTTGTATTATATGCAAGTCAACGTAATCACCGTAAATTCGTACTTTATTTGTTTAATTTTGTGTCAGTGACAAGTTTAAAACTGTGTTTTTCTATTTAACTCAACTGTCATCATTTCTGAGGTAATATTCTCATATAATCAGAGATATTATGGAAGAGGTTATGTTATTCTATTTTTTGTTTTCATTACAAATCAAAGAGAAAATTTAAAGATTTAAAATATTACACAATACAAACGTACCTACCCTGTAACTTTTGTAGATATGACTATATAAAAAATAAAGCGAAATAAAACCTAAAACTAAATAGTTAATTGAACGCTTGTTGTACCTACTTTTCACAAATATCAACCATAGGATACATATTATTAATAAAAATATTAGGAGTCAAAATTTAGTTTAACAACACAAAATACTAAAGCACAATCAAAGAAAAAGCAAAAGTTTTACAAAACACACTGAAATAGTAGTTTGTGCAACTAGTGTGGATATGATGGCCATATCGCACGAGGACGAAGTTTGAGCACGACGCTGAAGGCGGAGTGCTCAATCGTTCGAGTGCGATATGGACAATCCACACGAGTCGAACAGTATATTTTTTCTACGACCCATTCAAGAAAAAATCTAGAAAATAAACATTTGAATAAACTGTAAAATAAATATCACTTGAAATTGAAAATTTTCAACAATTTTATTCATAATAGTACAAATTCAATTTTATGTTTTCACTAATTTTTTTGTGATAAATGTACAGTTCTTAAATGTACAATTTTTATAACATTACGGTTTCCCTTTTTAAATATGCGATGCTGTTATAAATAGATGTTGCCCGTCGGACTCCCGCACGAAGGGTACAGTATCTTTATTTATAAGAATGAATATTCTGCTAAATATTTCAAGCGTCTGCCTGTTGTAGTTATCAATATTGAGCAGAATAATTATTTTAAAATAAAATTAACAATTGAAAAAAAAATTTCTTTATTCGGAATTGAACCCGCGGTCTACCGCATGAGAGTCTGGTGTGTTGACCACTCGGCTACCGAGACTTATTATCGGCGAACCTCAGAAGTAGTACATAGTGTCATAAGAACTAACGTCAATCGGTAGGCACTCAAATACCCATTTTATTCTGTTTTTAGTATTTGTTATTAATTTATAAAGTTTATTTCATTCAAGTTTATTTTTAAAAAACAAATATT
The DNA here is from genome assembly GCA_910591675.1 of Galerucella calmariensis. Classification (NCBI taxonomy): domain Eukaryota; kingdom Metazoa; phylum Arthropoda; class Insecta; order Coleoptera; family Chrysomelidae; genus Galerucella; species Galerucella calmariensis. Next base: position 3,925 of record CAJUYG010004231.1, read on the forward strand.
CTTGATCCAGTGCTTCTGGGAGAGACTTCTTTTGACAAGTTATTTTGACGTTTCTTTAAATTGAAAAAAAGATGAGTGACGAGTACTAAACGCGAATGCTGATTGGTGGTTTTCATATACGTTCTAGGATGTATATGAAATCATATACGTTCAGTTAACCGATATGGCCTACATTTCCATTCTCTAAACTGTGCAGGAAATGGATAATATACATGTGGGTGTAGAAAAATAACTAAAACAGCAAAATAAAATCACTTAAATATCAAATGGCTCGTTGCTAAGATGACATTGACGTTTCAGAGCGCCATCTATCGAATTCTACTTTTCCCAATAATGTCGTCGGAATTTCTCATAAGCTTGATATACTTTCTGCAATTCAGCTTATTAATAGGACCATAGCAAGTCTTCAGAAAACATAAAAAAAATGTTCAATCAGTCTGTGGCCATCGCAAATAAGATTGGTGCAGAAATTACGGACCGCAGAATCACCGATCGTCAAACAAATTGACCGAACATTTCAGACTCATTCAGGTGAAGAATATTACCGACAATATATACCTATTCCATTTTTTAGATGTTAAGTGGATTGTCATTCAGGTTCCCTAGCGCTCCCGCATGCAAAGAGACAGTTGCAAAAGTTGCTTTCCCAAAACTTCAGCGACGAAGATGTAGAGGATGTTTTGCAAGGAGCTGGAGTATATAAAAAAGACCTTCCTTGTTTGTTAGCTTTGAAGGAACAGCTGAGCTAAAAAAATATCCACAGATGAGTAAACATTTTATCCCAGTATATCCAGCCGATGCGTATAAAAGAATAACGGTGATTTGTCAGTCAGGTGCTTTGTCAGTTGCTGTGAAAGTATACAGTGACTACTAGAACTGCCGAGCGATCTTTCTACACCTTACGCCGATTAAAGTCATAGGTACCTACAGGATGACAGAAAAGCGTTAGAATGGATTGGTTTTAATGACCTGGACATCTTTAGCACGAAACATGGAACAAAGCTGTCATTATTAAACATTTCATTTTTCTATTGTTTTGACACTTCCATAATCCTTCTCATAGGTACATATTGTCATTTAATACGTATAAAAATGAATAAAATATGTCTGTTTCTCAAAATTCTTATATAAAAAAAGCGTGGCCCAAAAACATTTCTTGCCTCTGAAGCTTTGGAAAGGAACTCCACAAATTCTGCTTTTTCAACGATTGGTATAACGTTTTCGAGAGGCCTTAAATCAGTGGCATTCGCTTTCAAGATTTTGATCACATCCTCCATGACCCCCGTATAAAATTAGCCACGAGCTGCCACTGCTTCCTATTAATAACAATTTATTGTTTGGTCTTAGTGAAATTCATTGCTGTGAAATAAAGTGTTGGGTTTACTCCCAATAGTGTCTCACTGCTGGTCCATCACCTCACGGTACGTGGAACCCGTTTCCGGAAAAACCTTACCTTCTTCGCTCATGTTTACCTACCAAATATACTAATAAATGTAGTATGGTCAGTGCCGAATTTATATTTTTTATGAGTGTAGGCCACTTTATTTCAGCCGCCCCATGTACATACCTAACAACAATTTTTTACGGGCCTTTTTAATAGCAAAATCATCTATAATATCATCATACTTTATGGTGTTCATTATCTCTGCTTCTATGCAGAGAAGAGACAGAGAATTCATTTTTCTTGAGACAATGAAGACCTTTGATAATTTTTCACATGTTTTAAACAGGAAAAACTCCTTTCCCCAGAACAATTTGTAGCCGGAGTGGAAAGTGCAATGCGGACAGCTATATCCAAGTTATAGTAGACATTAGACAGAGATTAATTCCTCAAAAACGTTGGGAGACTAAGTAGCGAGTTTGATCCAGGCTTCACTGTACACTCTGCAGTTTTATCAGAGGAAATGTGACTCTGAAAATGCAAACATTCTTGAATCAAATCATCCTCTAAATCTAAAACCATGAGAAAACCAGTGGACGTGTTTGACTTTTATCCTCTGAAATCGAGTGACCGTCCTTTGAAATCTGCCGCCCCTAGGCCGCGGCCTATACGGCCTATTTATAAATCCAGGACTGAGTATAGTTCATCTTTTTGTAGTACCAATAATTAAGCAGTAAACTTACTGATCCTGTTAATATTGCATCAACAGTTGTGGTAACAGGTTCTAAATTGATTGAATGAATGTAGTACAATTTAATTCCTTTTAAATAAACAATAGGTACTCTTTCTATTTTTCAAATCAATTGCCTAATGCCTAGGGAATTCCCCTAAATTCTTTCTGTAGGTTGGCAGTGTAGTCAGTGGTATGAGTGCAGTCTGTCATAAATTCGATTTTCTAACACCAACATGTTGATGAAGCAACTTTAATACAAAAGTGTGACGAATTCCATAGAAAATATTCAGATATAATAGGCCCTAGTTTTTCACTTCGATTTATTAATATTTACCACCTAGTTTTACCTCAACTAACTCAAGCATGGACTGTTCACCGATTATGTAAGGTAATAATGAGCAACTATGGAGTGCTAGAATGCGACCTAACGGAAGTATATACAGCAATTCCTGTCACTTCTGCATCAGCTGAAAGGTCATTTAGCAAATTAAGAATAATAAAAAATTATTTAAGAAATAATATGGGCCAAACTCGACTCCGACATTTATCGATAATAGCAATTGAAAACAAAACCGCTTCAAGCCTGGATTTAAACGAAGTCATTGATACTTTTGCGAAAACTAAAGCTAGGAAAAAATTGTAAATATAATTGTTATTTAGTCAGTTGGTAGGCCCGACCTTTATATAATAAACCCTTGAATCTTCTCTATTTCGTTTTATTAGCCAAACCTACACCAAGTATTAATTGTAATTTATGTTGTTACTGTTTAATATTTTTATAACCTGCCCTGCAGTGCACAAAAAAGAGCTTAAGAAGTTAAGTAGCTTAGCATTTTTAAAGTATTTGTATATTTCATATTTTTATTTGATAAAACCTAATCAGTTTACATAGCAGTGGGGCCCCATTTTCAATTTGCCCCAGGGCCCTTGGTTCCTAGCTACGCCACTGTTTAGATATGATATTGCATGCTGGAACTTAAAACACAAAAATTGATCTTTGTCCAATGTTGCTCAAGTTTCCTAAGCGTATCAACTATTGGATTCTAAATAATTCATATGCAGAAGTTTATTCGAGAAAAACAACCTTTTTCCAAAGAAATAATTCCCATTTTCTCAATTATAATTTAAATTAAATCAAATTCCCTTTGAATGTCAAAAGTATCAGTATTTGCAACAGTTAAATCTTTATTTATTTATATATTTATGGGATGATAAATATTGTAATTAAATCAATCAATTGTTATAATATATATATACATTGTATAACTATGAATAAACAATCAGGAGAATATAAATTAAATCCGATATAATACATATTTAAAAACAATTATAAAATATCACATTTAAAAATCAAATAGTTATAGAAACTTTCGCAAATGAAAAAAATTTTAAGTGATTACCATTTTGTTGATTTTACAAAAGTTTTTTTCTAATTTTTCGTATCATTAATAATAATTACTTGAGGCCTCAGATCTAATGTTTTAAGCTGGTGTACACTTAGGTACTTTTCCGGACAATGTGGACTGACACCTTATCCAATGTTTAAATTTTAAATTAAATAAAAAAACAAAGGAAAGAGGTAAATTGAAGTGTAGCTATGTAGATAAATAACAAACATTTAAGAAACAGCCTAAATTACGTACCAAACAGAATATTGATTATAAAGTATTTTTATTTATACCTTGAAAATGTTAGGAATGCGGGTAAACCTTTGCAATGTGATACTGGGATAGTCCAAAGAATAGGAGAACATAAAATGAAGAAGGCTACTTTAAATTCTTCAACGTTATGCATATTTCAATAATGAATGAACTAAAATATCCTAGACATTATTTTAATGAGACCAGGGGCAAGAAATGTATATCTGAAAAGTCCAAATCAGCACCAGGGTGTGAATGAAGTTCAAAATTTTTGTGTTGCAATAGGCTTGGTTGATGTAATTTTTAGGAAAGTCCTAAATGAAAAAGTCGACAGTTTTTATATAGGTATATCTAAGTAGTTTTGTTGTTTGCTTAAGTGCTTGGTGGAAAAAATAAGAAAGGATAAAGTGCTATTTATTGAACAACACACTTCCAGGTTTGTGTTGGTAAAATTTTCTTCGAATCTCGAACCAGGATAGCAGAAACGGAAGTAGATTATCGAGAGAAGAGTTGCATTATAAAGTACAAGTAGATACTGTATTAGAAGTGACCAAATAGAATATATTATCTAAAATTTCTTGAAAAATAAACAAATCAGTAGTTTATAAATTAAAATGTGTAATGACAACTGTGACAAAATTTATATCTTATATCTGTAGAACTTTTAGTAATCTTAAAACTAGAATTTCGGAACACAAACGTAGTACCTAGCTATTATAACAAAAAATTAGATTCTGACTATTCCAATTTTCCAATCATTTATTACCAACATACTTTAGACTCAAATCATTTGATTCAAACCTTTTGGAAGTTCTTGAGGTAAATAAAATCAAATAGGTATTCAGGTAATCTTAATGACTAAATTGATATTAGGTAATTATTCTCCCTTATTGAACCTACCTATATATTTATTTACCTAGACCTAGAAGATATATCCAGGTAAACTCATTCTATAATTTTGTTGATAATTGTAGAATTCCGCATTAAAGCACTTTGTCCACGACCACCTAATAATAAGTCAATATTTTACCTCCTAACTAAAGGTATATGGTACCCATATATCAACTGTCGTGAAATATGGTTCATAATACACTGTAGTGTATTATGGTTCATAATTCCCGACTAGAGATGGGGGTACAATATGAAATAAACTATTAAATCTGTGTATTTTGTTCAGGAAATTTGTTTCTGACATATATCGTATCTATAAAATATTGTAATTTTTAGTATTGATACTTTTCATAACGATATTTTCTAATATTAAGTATTTCAAAACAATATATTTATAACGGTACGTTGTATTGATACTTTCCACAGTATCACCCATCTCTATATATGTCAAATTATTTGAAGTAGCTGCCACAACATTTTGAGGTTAGTAATATGCCAAATCGCTACTGACTTTTATTTATTAATAAATAAATTAAGTGTTGTGGACAAAGTATAGTATTCTACTCGCAATTTATGGCCATAACTCACTTGGGTGACTTGCGCCCCTCGCCTGCGGCTCGTGACGCAAACGTGACCAATCGTGAATTATGGCAATCATAAATTGCTCGTTTAATAATATACTATTTTGCACTTTGTTTCCGTGTTTTCTAATACTATTATTATTATACCTTTACAAGTTTGATAAAGCCAGTGGCGTAGATTTCATAGGGCCAGGTGGTGCAGTGCACTAATGGCCCCGGAGCTCAGGAGGCTCTCTAACCTCAGCTTTGAACAAAAAAAATAATAAAATAAAATGAATTAAAGAAAATAAAATTCTTCTGAGCAGGCTCTTCTTCTATGAAACAGATGGAGATTCTAATGGAGACGACGTATGGAATTCTGTAATCTTTGGTATTGACTTAGCCTATACTATAGGGATCAGTTCCACTCACTGTTTCCTAATCTTATTCCTATCAATAATTTTGAAGGCCAATTTCAGTTCAAACTACACGGAAAGAGGAGAGGAGGACCCGATTCTTTCCCTGTGCACCTGGGCCCTTGTCCCCTAGCTACGAGACTGGATAAAGCACATTAGATCAAAATATAATAAAGATTTAAGCAAAATAAAATGTTTTATTTAACCTTCATAAACCCGAGCGGGGTACAGCTGTACCCCAGACATGAATTTTTGTGTATATTTTCTAAAATAGTTTTTTTCATTTAATTTCCTTCGAGCTATGTTTCTTAAATATATCTCTAAATTGGTATACAAAATTTTGTGTAAATTGCTTTTTATTGTAACTAATTATAGAGAGTTTTGATGCTTGGGGTCCAGCTGCAAAATAATCAGTTCGTATGTGCAGAACATTCAAAAAATATAACAGTTTGTAACAAGTGTGATAATTAAATCATTATTTAAAATGTCACTAAAATGCTTTTTCTTTTTTCATAAATATTTTTGTTTTTAATATTTCTAATCATTTCATAATATTTTTTCAAAGTGTGCTTACAATGCATTTAACAATGCTGACAACTTTTTTATGTAAAAATATATTTTTTTATAAGCAGAATGTGTTTTATTTTTAATATTCCCTAATTATAACATTGAAAAAAAATAATAAGCCAAAAAAATGTTGGGGTACATTTGGACCCTCGCTTTGACCCCACTTGGTATTTAATGTAAGTTTTTGATCACGGGTTTATGAAGGTTAATTCTATAATACCCTTGATTATATACTCAAGGATAATACAGAGAAAATGTTAAATACTTATTTCAATTTTTTGTCATGTCATACAGCAAATTTTATTTACGAAAATTTTCGTGGTTAATTTCAGAGCAATTATTATTATTATTATTAATATGGCAAAATAATTATTAATTAATTATGTTATGAAATAATTAGATTTCTTATACTTATTTTTTCTTCGACCATTTAACATACTTGTTACGAACTCACTGATTCAGAAGCCGGTCCTGTCGCAAACTATGAAAGCGACCTTTCTAGAAAGGTTCTTCCGCAGGTAATATTCAGACTATCCTCGAAGCGTACCATACAATGGTTTATTCACGAATGTTCTCGAATTATAAAGTATACGCAGAGGTGGTATATTCAAGAAGGTTCTCGAGTTACGAAGAACTATATATACGCGGGTTTTTGAGTGAGTCGGGGAGTTGTTCAGTATACAGTGAATCGGTAAACAGTTTCAGTATACAGTAAGTGAACAGATAGTGAATATAAATAGTGTTGAAGATAAATTAGGACAATTATTATACCGAGTGTATATAAGTTAGTAGACATTAAGTAGTGTGTATATAAATTAAGTTTATTATAGTGTGTAAGTATTTCTTCAATAAATCAATAGTAATTAGCCATAGTTAGCGTATAAGTTTATCCCACGGTAAAAACTGATTAAATAAATAAGAAAAACATTACAATACCTACATATAGAATATTTACATCTAAGACTTTATACTGAATACCCATTCAACTGAAAAAAACTACCTATATTATATTATTATAAGTAGTTTTTTTCAATTCATAGGTTATTTAACGTTAATTGAAAGTGGACAATTATCTTAAATGCAGAAATATTTGCTGTAAAAGGGGTTCAAAAACGTATGCTGTAGGTATAGTTGACGCAATTCTTTTAATGCGAACTTAAAGTTGCCGGCTTTTCGTTTGACTGTAATATGATACGATACCGTCATAGTCCAGTCAATATTTTAATTTGTAATGTATATATCACAATACATTTTTTAATAAATCTTTACCTGAACGATGATTCGGGTTTTCTTTTCATGTATTCATGGTTTCTTCCAATCTAAAATTGTTCTTTCCTCAGCTATTTATAACTCGAATATAAAACATTTTGCTTTAAACAATATTAACCTATTTTCATATTTGAAAACATCTTGAACATAATACCAGACGATTAACACTACTACCTTATCTATCGTTTTATAGAGAAGAAATAGAAATATAAATTTCAAATATTTTATTATTTTTCACATCTTTGACTGAACAACAACTATCTTTCAGAGAGGGTTATTTTACGATAGCAGCCGATGTTGATCCTTTAAGAAAGAGTTGTTCACTGTCTGTTTGAAGAAACAGCAGTTGCTCCCAATTGTTAAAATAAAACCCTTCAAAATAATGGACTGTATATGTTTATTCTCTAACATCAACAAGACGACTCACTGAAAAACTAGAGCTAGTTCGGACTGTGCGATATCTGCTCGCAGGCAGGGCCGTCCTCAGTAGGAATTGAAAATTATACTAAATTGCAGCGAACAAGAGTGTAAGTGTTTTTCTGCGGGTAAGTAGGTAGGTATACATATTTATAAACAATCGTATTTTCAGTTACAAATTAAATATTTACAATGTGGAAATATCGAGTTCGGTCAAAAATATTGTGTGTAACAACAACGAAAGTTTAATTAATGGTGATGAAATTGATAATTTTAGTAATAGTGTAAGTAGTGAAAACAGGATTCAACGCCATTTAAATTTGGAAGCACGGAAAATATGTTTCAATGTGTGTGAAAATCAACGAGAAAAGTTTGGATGTGATAAAGGATTGGTCAAACCTTCAGATGTGCATCTGATCAAATTATTAAAGACCACCACATATGACTGATACAAAAGTAATGAGCTACCCATAGATAACACTGAGCTACCTACGGTGGAAATAATAAGAAAATAAATTGATAAAAATGCCGGTCATAATGTAAATTGCTGTAAGAAAACTATTGAAAACTGGATTAAAACACTGGGATTCAAATTGAAAACGATTGTTAAACGTCAAAGAGTCATGGAAAGCAGAAGAATAGAGGATATGCGATGGTATGGAAGACGGATTAATATGATTTTTGGAACAAGAAAATTAATCAACTTTAACGTATTTTTCATGTTACTTTTGTAGTAGTGACAAACAGGAGCTAGAAACAACAATTATTTTTAAATAATTGTTTTATTCATTGTTATATATTTTTTTTATTTTTCCATAGAATTCAGTTTTGTTCATAGTTTTATCTTTGAAATTTCGTTTTTCATGAAAAATCGAATGGGATAGAAAAAGGGCTCAGTTCACGTCTTTTATCCCGTTTAAACCGAACGCCCTCGTATTCAATATAGAATCATGTTTGGAAAGTAGACAAAAATAATTATACCTATAGGTAATACCTTTCAGAATTTAGTTCCGCAACAAAACTTAAGGGATATACGATTAGATAGCTGCACTAAAATAATTTCGTAAATAATAACTATAGGTATCCGGTATAAGTACTACCTACGTAATCCGTTGGCTAGTAAAACAATAGGCAGTGAAAAATAACCACAATAAAAAATAGTAAACTTACAATGGAACAAGCAGTTCTTACAAGCTACGATATTAGGTACCTCCATGATATTCTGTTGGCCTAATACAAATTTCACCAATCTTTTTGGTTTAAGCCAGATGCAAAACGGAATGCCCTCTAGACATCAAACCTATTTTGTTTGTATAGAAAATGTATTTGTAAAATCTAATTAAAGAAGATTATAAGAAGGATGTAAATATATCAAGTATAATTCTTACTAAATCCTTTTAAATGACAAACGAACCAAAAAATAGTACCTTTAATATTTTTTTTTGTTTCTACTAATTTAAAGGTGTTTTTTTAAAAATGTAAGGTATATTTCACAATATTTGATTGACTCGGTATCAGGTATCGAGGATTTAACAATGGAACTTTAGTTCCTTGTTGTATACAGCAAACAGTAACAGATCCGTAGTCCGTAAGATTTGTTTACTAAACCTAAAAATACCTATTACTTTATCAGTCAAATATATCAGTTGTAATATAATCATACTACCTATTAGGCATTATCTTTGCGAGTACGAGTACGATATGCTATTGTTATCGGTTCAACGACTACCTGCTGTGGGATTTTCTCTTGAGTCAATCATGTTGGTGTTAAGTAAAAACGAAGTACCTTAGAATGGAGTATAAAACCTAACTTATTTAAGCTGCTTAAGCTGCCTTAGCGATATTGTGCCGTAACTAAGATTTAGAGATTAGGAAAGCAGGAAATATAGAAGTACATTACACCGCAACGTAAGGTAAACGTTTATTTAGAGATATTTCGTAGCTGACTAACTAAACTTATAACCCTCAGTTGTGAAACAAATCCAACAGGGCCACTACCTTTAATTTGGCGGTCAGGAGGAGCCCAATTGAGACGAAGTATGTACAAAATGAAACGATTTAGGTATTCGCACGTAAACCGCGAAATAAATTTGAAATATTATCAAAGGTACCACGAGTGCTTCAAATTTTATCGATAATTTTTTCTCTTCCACGAAAACTTGTTTATTTGGCAAAAATATGAAAACAAACCGATTGATAAATCACGAGTCCGTTAGGACGAGGGATTTTATCTTAATTCGGTTTGTTTGAATGTTTTTGCCTCAAATAAACAAGTTTGAGTGATGAAAATAAAAAAATATGTGATAAAATTTGAAGAACGAGTTGTATTTGGGAAGATTATTTTTTTCAACAATTTAAAATGTTGTATTAAATGTTCAATATTCTCTTGGGTGATGGCACTGAATCGGTTTGTGTTCATTTTTCAATAAACTTCGAAGCACTATTAGTTGTCAATATTGATAAATTCAAAGTAAAATTTTGACGTTTCGATGTAAACAAGGTTTTATCGATAGGGAGCAGAATTATCAGTATAATACCGAATGATTGGCTAGAATAATGTATTGCTATTGGTTAAAACCACCAAAATGTCAGATTTTGACAAGTGAAAAAAATAATCTAAGTACACTTTTTCTTTAAAAAGAGGTGGATTGTGTTATGCAATATGTATGATTGTTTATAGCTAGGACCAAGCACATTATTTCCACAATGAAATCTGTATAGAGCACACGCGTGGAATAGTATATTAAGTATTAAGAACGGTAAGGGTTGATTACCGGTCGACAGCAATGTTTTGCCGTTTTGCTGGAGACCGGTGTTACCCTTAACGTTCGCAACCAAATGGCCATTTTGCACTCGCGCATGAATTGCGTAATTTGCAAAACTCGCTGGCGCTCGTTTTAGCAAATATTACACTTGTTGAATAATATCGCTCTTTTCATAACCAGTTACGTAAATAAATATTTTTTATTGGTGAACCATTTTACCTATTTAGCACGCCTCAACGTGTTTAAATCGAACTTTAAAAAACCCGCGTGTTTTAAAGTTACCGTGGCAACAGCAACAACTCGAGAAACGAAGTCTAAATAAATGGTCTAAATCATGTCTATAAGTGACAATTTTTTTATTATTGATCTGACAGGAGTAGTTTGTAACGTCAAAACTTTTATTCGAACAATATTTAACAATGTCAAATTTATAAATTAAAATGGAAAGTGCCGTTGGTATTTTTTGAAATATTAATATTTCGATTTTTCAAATCTTAGGAAATGGTTTTTATAAAATTAATACTATTGACATTCACAGAACTCAATAAGGTTGAACTTCCATCAAAATACAAATTAGTTTATGTTTTTCTCATTTCCATGACAACGCAAGGTAAAATGAGCACGGTTAAAATTGAGCACCTGCCCATTTTACACCATGCTACAGAAAAATATAATTTAAATTAAAAGACTGTTTTTTTCTTATAGAAAAAGGAGATATAGTATAGGTATTTGAGATTTTAAAGCTAGTTTTCTATTTTTTTTAGTAATTGGCTTTTAGACTATTAATAATTACCTTGCACTGCTTATTTTTCTTTAATCATTATTTTAAAATATGACAAATGGCAAAAAACCAATTTTCATTGCACATATCCAATACATCGTAACGATCTTTTATTTTATGATCTCCTGTTCATCAGACTATCTAGGACTCTTGCTGACAAAGTTCTCGTCATTCTTAGAATTCCTTGCGTGTAAATTATTGATTTGGCAACATGAGGCATTGTGAAGTTTATTAATTGTAATAGCACAATCATAAAACTATGCATAGTTTTGAAAATTGTAGATTTTCATATATTGTACTCAATGAAAAAAGATTACTCTATTCAACTAATTAATTCTTAGGAATTAAAATTATGAAAATTGTTTTTATTATTCCTATAGCATACCTATACCAAATCTTTCTGTTTTTTTTGTCAACAAATAATGGACGAGTCTACACAAGCCTATTTGAATATTTTGTCATCGATACCTCAGTTGCTTTCTGTTAACCTGCTATACAGACTATCTGCAACTCTTTCAACCACGTGGTTCCAATTTCTTGAATTTTTTCTTCAAACATTCCAGAGATTACGTTTTTCATAATTATTATTTCAATCCAGTTGAAATATACTAAATTACATTTTCAACTAAAAAATGTTGGTGAGTGAAGGGTCTTTTGACTTGCACTTTCTACAATACCAAAATTTCAAAGTAAGAAGACGCAACCACCGAACATTAACAAAAAGTCTAGACTAGTGTACGCAGTGTACAGTGATAGGATAGAATTGTGATCATTATGCTTGTTTACTAACATCACGGTAGAATAACAAACCGTCACGATGTCTACTCCTTGATACCTCTTTTCAATTTATGAACTCCTGGCATTGAGTAGAGCAGTTGTTCCAAACTTTGTGAACATTACCGGTTTGTTGGTTGAGTTTCATTTTACAACTTCTTTACATAAGAGTAACTCAGAATGTGTACGTTGTACGTATACCGGGTGATTCATTAAGAATGTCCAATCTCTGAACTGTAGATTCTAGACCTCAAAATATCATGATTCTGCTTAACATGCCTAATGCAAATATTGCTAGTTTCCGAGATACGGGGTGCTCAAAGTTTAAATTTAAATTTTGATTTTCGCAATAATTTTTTAGGTTTTCACAATTTCTCTTTGAAAATTGGCAATTTCACGTTTTTTGGCATGAGGAATCATAATTTGCACTCTAATTTAACATTGCCAATAGAGGGCGCTAGTTACACTTGTTTGTGTTAATTAAATCAAAGTAAACTTTTTTTGGCCTAAACTTACAACTAAAGCTATTTTTTGGCGTTGAACCGTATTCAATGATGTTTTTAAAAACATATTCAATTTTACGTCATAGATTTGACGATGGCGAAAACGAAATATTTTTAAAACAATGTCGTTTGTCATTTGCCATTGAGCTTGAGCAAGGAGCGAAGTAGCAAACAAGGTCGATACTTTGAAAGTTTTTGTTACAGATTATTATTATTTGTTCCATTTATGATTTGTGTGGGTTAATTAAGTTGATTCAAATTTAAAATGAATTGCATAATATTAGCACTCATTAACGATATTCACTATGAGCAGGATCTCCAAAGATATATAATTACGAGTGAGAAGCTAGCTCCTAGCTCCAAACGTATATTTGCGACAAACGTCTGAACTGGCAACAGCGCACCAAACTGTACGTTTATCGTGGTCGCCTTATAGCGCGGCCAGTCTCATATACAGGGGGAAGTTGAAATATAGTCTTAAAATTTGGTTGGAAGAGAACTGAAATAAACCTAATAATATGTATTCTTTGATATTCCACATTCAAAATTCGCTGACAAACGTTACGAGGGTCGAAAAAATAGAGAATATTGAGCCATTTAAAAAAAAATTGAAATTTTCTTTTTAATACTGCAAAGCCATATATCGATGTCCCTCGTTTAAATTTCGCACAGATGTTGATAATGTAATAATCTTGTATATTTCATGTTCTAAATTCGCTAACAGACGTTACGAGAGTCGAAAAAATTGAATAATAGGCATTTTTGAAAAAAATTACAACTTTCTTTTTATTACTGCAAAGCCATATATCGATGTCCCTCGTTTAAATTTC
>CAJUYG010004232.1:0-17451 GCA_910591675.1 Galerucella calmariensis
GTATAATTCAAGTCGAATAAAAGATCATAATAATCACATATATTACTCCTGGCATTGACTATTTTTCATAAATACATTTTTTTCAAGTTCTTATTTTGTGTCTTTTTTTACCTTTTTTAAAAATATAATAACGTAATTGAGTCTTAATTTTCAGCCGATTTCATTGAACATCGCCAATCGTTAATTGAAAGTATAAATATTTTATCGATACCAAGTGTTTTCATATAGCAGTGTCTATTGTATGTAAGAAAATATATCTCGAAAAGCTTCAAAGAATTATCAAATTTGTTTTATTTAAACACAAATGATGAATACATTTTTAATATTCTAATTTAGTGTTAACCTACAAAATGTGAAAACGTTACGCTACTGATTTGAAGTTGAATGGTAATTTTACAATATGGTTTTGACAACAAGTTCGCGTATACAACATATTATCTATGTATACAACTGCAGCTTTGCATAGCTCCTTCTTATGTGAAACGGTTAGGTTAGGTTAGGTTTGTGGTAAGTGGGTCTATAAGGCCCTCCACTGCGACTCACAAGAGTCTATTGTGGCTCACACCTATTCAGATTTCACCAAACAAATTCAGCTTTTCAACAAAGCCGATTATTTTATTTGGTGAATGATATTTCAGGTCCGAGGGCGAGAGAGAGACCCTGTCAAACATCAGATACCTGATTCGAGCCGCGGCGGGGCAGGCACAAATTATATGCTCTACTATTTCATCATCTTCCAAACAAAGACGGCAAGTCGGATCTTCGACAGTCCAAGATTTAGCATATGATAATTCGGATGACAGTGTCCTGTTAAAAGGCCTGTTAGACAACGTAGGTCATGCCTGCTATGGTCTAACATTTGTTTGGAGACATACTTCGAAGGATGTATAAAAGCCTTTGAATGAACCAATCCTGGTAAATTATGCCAGAAGTCTAAATCTCTTCTTGCTGTCCAGGTATTTAGTGTTTGTTTGGCAAAACTTATTGCGATGCCAATTGTAGGTTCTGGTCCGATAGAAACACGTGCGGCACCCTCCCTTGCAAGAAAGTCTGCCTTCTCGTTTCCTTCCATGCCAGAATGGCCAGGGATCCAGACCACCATTGAGTTCTCCTATTGAGGAGAGTCTTTTTTGGCAGTCTAAAACCAATTTCGTATACACCTGCACCAGAGCCTGAGGGTGTTTTTGAGCCGTCTGTGTACCAACAGCTGTCTGATCTTAATATTTCATCCTTACGGAGGACCCATTCATCTCTATTTGGAATTAGGACGGTGTAAGGCAGGTCGAAGTTTACTGTTGGAGGCATTATGTCAGAGGTCATTCCCAGAATACTGTGACTTTCACTGTCTGCTAGTATTCTGCTTCGTTCTGCATAAGCCTGATTTGTGCATGTAGAAATATGCGCAATTCTGTATGTTGTCCATCTAGCCTCTCTTTCCAAAAATATATGGAGAGGAGGTAGGTCCAGAAGGATTTCCATGGCTGCTGACGGTGTGGAGCTGATAGCACCAGTGATTGCCAGACAAACCTGTCTCTGTAAACCAGAGAGCTTTGCTTGGGCCGTTTGCTGTAAAGCTTTTGGCCACCAGGCAATAGCTCCATATGTGATCATTGGTCTAACGTTCATCACATATATCCAATAAATTTGTTTGGGTCCCAAGCCCCAAGATTTTCCACATATCCTGCGACATGTCCACAAAGATAGACTGGCCTTATGGATAACTTTTTCCAAGTGAGCGTTCCAAGTAGGCTTCTTATCTAGGATAATCCCCAAATATTTTACTTCCGCTGCAAAGGGAATAACCTCACCATTGTAGGAAAGTGGTGGAAGATCCTCCAACTTCCTTTTTCTAGTGAAGGAAACTATTACAGTTTTGCCAGGGTTAACAGACATCTGTTCCCTCTGACACTAACTGTGGACATCGTCCAACGTCTTTTGGAGGATATTATATGCTACCCTTCCGGACTTGGTCCTTGCCAAGATAACAAGGTCGTCTGCATACGCTTGCAGTTCTACCCCTTCTCTTTCGAGATCGCTAGCAAGTTATCCATCAAGAGAGACCACAGTAGGGGAGATAGTACTCCACCTTGTGGGCATCCCCTGGAAACCTTAAAGCTGATGGTCTCGTCCTGAAGGGATGTAGTGGCTGTCCTATTTGTGAGCATGGCATATATCCAACCAGTAATGGTTGGTTTGATGCCCTTTTCAGTCAAAGCTGAACCAATGGAGGTCGGTAGTGCATTGTTAAATGCTCCTTGTCAAGAATGTCAAGAAATATGGCCACCGCAATCTCCTTGTTGTTAAGGGATTGTGTGATTTTCTCAACAAGGTTGTGTAAAGCTAAATCTGTTGATTTGCCAGTTTGATAAGCATATTGATGGATGCTCAGGGGGGAATTATATAAAGCTACCCGCCTGATGTAGCAATCCAGTGCTTTTTCAAGTCCTTTAAGAAGGAAAGATGTTAGGCTAATTGGTCTGACTGATTTAGGGTGTGGGTCTGTGCGGCCCACTTTTGGTATATATACCACCCTAGCCGCCAGCCAACTGGGTGGTATGTAATTCCACGCCAGACTAGCTCTATACAGTTTAATGAGGATGGGTAAAAGTAATTCCAGTCCATTTTGCAGCAGAGCTGGAAATATGCCATCCTCACCGGGAGATTTGAAAGGCTGAAAAGATTTGTGTTTTGCTTTGTCTTCGTCAGTCTAACGCAACGTTTGACAGCGCTCCCTAACCTAATTCAATTTTCTTATTAGAAATTATAATTTGTATTCAATGGCTACTACAGTGAATCGTGATAAGTTTTTTGAAAAGTTACATGCCTTAATTGGAAGTAAACGAGAAGACAATTGTTTTTATTTTTCACAAGAAAAGTACTCTAAAATCGTTTCTGAAGTAATTTCTGCTAAAAATAAGTGTAGTACACCTTTGGATTACAGACGTTTAAAACGTTTTGACATTTTAAAAGTTAGTGCAATGATGGAGAAAAGTTAATTGTGCCATTAAAACCAGGAGAAACAAATATCCATTATTATATCACTAGTGATGAGTTGTTTACAATACTTTCTGAAACTCACATAAGAACAGGCCATGGAGGAAGAACACGAATGCTTAAAGAATTGCAAGCTAGATACAAAAATATTACTTATGAAGTTGTAATGTTGTATTTAAATGTGTGTAAACAATGTCAAATGAAACATAGTGCGCCTAAAAAAGGTATTGTTGTGAAACCAATGCTCAGTTCCGAATTGAACTCTAGTTGTCAAGTCGACTTGATAGACTTGCAATCACACAGGGATAGCGATTACAAGTTTATAATGGTATATCAAGATCATTTAACCAAATTTGCCCAGTTACGACCTTTGAAAAGCAAGAGATCGGAAGAAGTAGCATATCACCTTCTCCAAATTTTTTTGACATTTGGTGCTCCCGCTATATTGCATTCGAATAATGGCAGAGAGTTCAGTAATCGAGTCATATCTGAACTATGCGCTATGTGGAAAGATGTTAAAATTGTGCACGTAAAGCTCGTCACAGTCAAACACAAGGCTAAGTTGAAAGAGCCAATCAGGACATACAAAATATGTTAACTGCTTGGATGCAAGACAATGATTCAAACAAGTGGTCAGGTTTGCCGTTTGTCCAATTCGCCAAAAACACAACTTATCACGAAGGAATACGCTAGAGTCCTTATGAAGCCCTGTTTGGCGTTAAACCAAAAAGGGTTATAACATCGTCATCACTCCCTCGTGGGCAAATTTCAAACATTGAGATCGAAGAACAGCTAGAAGCTTATGTTGAAACAGACATGGATAATGAAAATACCATCGGAGCTGATCCGCAACCTGACACGTCTTCATCTCAAGCACTGACTGACTCGCAACCTGACACGTCCTCATCTCAAGCACTGACTGATCCGCCACTTAGCACATCTTCATCTCAACAAGCACTGACTGATCCGCCACCTAACACATCTTCATCTCAAGCACTGACTGAACAATACGAGCTAATTTCTTTAAAAAGAGTAGCTGCAAAAGATAATCTTCTACTTCAAGCAACAAAAATGTTTCGAACCTCAAAAAAAAGTTTCCTACTGCCCAAATTGGAGATACCGTAGGAATTCAAGTCCCTGATGTCGACCATGGTCCTACAGACCCTCGAAATGTGTTAGCGGTTGTTGTTGGAATAGAGGATTCAGACTTTTATAGATTAGCTAACAAAAATGGTACCTTGAAGCAGATTTTCACCCGTAATCAGTTCGTAATTTGTGAAGAAAAGTTACTTTCCATGGACGAAGTTTCAACAAACGAAATGTCGCTTCTGCAGCTTCTGCTGATTCAAAAAGTGGAGGGCAAGGCTATACACGTTGTAACTGCAAAAGGAAGTGTTTCACGACTAAATGCAGCTGTAAAAGCAAGGAACTTTTGTGCAATTCGAAGTGCCACGGTAGTTTAAGTTGTTGCAATAAATAAGATATTGTTCTTATTTTTTATATTTCATTTTATATTTTTATGTTCTACTGTTTGTTTTGAGTTCAACAAAGTCCTTTTCCCATATTATTTTAATAAATAAAGACCTATGGATTTTTTTGTTTTTATTTCAAAACAAAAAAATCCTTTTTAACATACACCAAGAGTGCATCCTGAATGTCGACAATCGCCGGTGTAAGTGAGAAATAATTAAATTTCAACGATATTTCGGACATACGTCAAGCAACGTTGAGAATGTTGACATTCACCGGTGTATCTCGACATTCACCAGATTTCGGTCTTTCACGGTAACATATATAATATATATAACAAATTCGAAAACTTTTATGGTTTTATTGCATCTCAAGCCTAAATCAAGTCAAGTCAGTTTCTTAGATATTGGAAAGAACTATAACTGTCATAGGAATGACATCTTTGTAAATTCATAATCTTAAATTAACGTGTTTCAGAATTTTCTATAAATAGGTACAATTGAGGAAATAATGAATTTTTTGTTACTAAAAATTTTCCGTTTGATATTTACTTTTTCGATAAAATAGAGGATAAACTGCAGTTCATTGCAATTTTGGTAATTTGGACTTCATGTGAACCGTGGACTGTGTTTCTCATGGTACCATGAACCGGTGATACTTGATTTATAATTGCACTAATTCTTGCTAGTTTTATGTTAACTTCGAATGAAATCAACAGTTTTAAAACTGACGATTATTATAATACGAATATCCAACGAATAGTGTCAATGTAAAATACTGTGATGTAACTTAACTAGATTCTAGTAATTTTTGTTGATGTAAGCTGGTAAAACTGAAATACTTCTTACAACTATTATTATATTCTTCTGGCCTGCTACTAAATTTTTTTGTGTAATAATTGAGAAAACTTCCACTATATTCATGGTATCAGCTAACTAGTAACAATGACAAATGTCTCAAGGATACATCAGGGCCCATATTTTTGAGTGGCTCTAGTGACAATCTCACCATGAGATTGGTGTATTGCAGGGTTGCCTAAAACATGAGTGTTCCATATTTGTCGTATTTTTAAAGAGAAATAGTGAGATCTGCATTGCTGTTCAACTACGCAAATTGAAAAATTTTAATTGTTCTCAATTATTTAATAGGTACCAGTTTTACAGTTATTATATGACATGATTCAAGTATGCAAGTTTTTTCTGTATATTTTTTAAAGTAGTTGATGAATGGGAATAAAAAGGAAAAAATTAGCTGCCCAGCTGACGTCTTTAAACAAATTTAACTTTTTCTTTTTTCTAAATACTTTTCTTTGGTATTAAAAATTTGCTGTTCCCACAAGATGAAATGCTCCAGTTTGGATGGCCCACCATCAGCTTATGTCATTATTTTCCTGTTTCACCCTTTTTTGGCTACTGCATTTTTAAAAATCTTGTCAGGTCTTGAATTACATTGAAATGTTACAAAATTGCACACGAGGTTTGTTATCGGTGTGTAAACCTTCTGCAACTCCAGTCTTTTTTGGTCCCTCCAATAATCGGGTTAAATTGCTCAGCAACTTGTTGTTACACTTTTTTGGCTGGTAAACCCTTCCGTAAATACGCCGCTAATTAATTCAGGATGAGTTTTTGCTCATCTGTTATATACTGTTTACCTTACTTTGTCTAAGATATAAAAAAATTATTAACAAAAAGTTAAACTAATAACAAATGCAAAAATCAACAACACAAACTCCAAACAAAATTGACTAGAGCTCTAATGCAAAATGGAATAATAAAAATTTAAAAACCATAAGAGATTTAAATCTCTTTCGTTTCACGCAACCCGTAGTACACCAATCACATGGTGAGATTTCCACTAGTCCCTTAAGAAAACGAGACCAGATGTCCCTTCAGGACCTTTTAAATAATTAAAACCGCCAGATTTAGAATGTTGCGTCTAAATTATCTGCAAGAATATTTCTGAAATTGGAATTTTCGATGGAAGTCACTCTATTGAATTTGAATTTAATAATTAACCACACCTAAATTTCTCTGTACAGTAGGTATACATATTTCGGTTTTCCAATTATTAACCAAATTATAAGGAGTATCGTGCTAGCTAAATATGCTGTTCCAGATAACGTGACTAAAATAAATGTCGTATTAATCAAATAAGGGTAGAGTCAAAAACCGCCACACCTAAACTCAAATGTTCGGGCGTCGTCCTATCGTTTTCTCACTCATCGCATTTTCCCTTATTTCGTTCAACCCCATAATCCAGGGGTCACCAGGTTATCTGATCCACGACGATTATATAGGACATGCAGACATTAGGAAATCTCTATGTTTTTCCATGGACGTAGGAGTATAAAGATTTTCTTTTCTATTTGTTTATTTACACCTGTAACAGGGACGTATATAAGGGGGGATTTTGGGGGTTCAAACCCTTCTCATAGAGAATACAATAGAGGTACAATAATTTTTTATTAGCATACTGCCGCAATATGAGTATTCATCGGGATATGGCAATAGAAATAGACTCCTCAACAATTGTGAATAATTTAGCTGAAGAGGTTAAATTTACTTTTGTGAGATTAATTTTCTGTTTTAATAAAAGCTTCAATTTTCAATCATCCATCACTTTTTAAAATAGGTGCTCCCAAATTAATATACAGGTAACATCTCGGCTGGTATGGGAATGCGGCGAAGAACTTAACAGACTGGCGACTCGAAACAGTGTAACACTGGATGGGTTCCAGGTCACAAAGGAATCGCTGGCAATGAAAAAGCTGACGAACTTGCAAGAGCAGGATCGTCAACACTGATGAACGGACCCGAACCATCTGTGGGCATCCCCAGATGCTCCACTAGGTCATAGTTAAAAGGGTGGGTAAAAGAACAATTCATAAAACTCTGGAAGAATACGCCCAGGCAAACACATGGGAAGAAACTTATGAAAGAACTATCAGAAAAAGTAGCAAAAGAACTGCTCTCAATGAGCAGAAACAAACTACGCACTATAACAGGGCTTCTTACGGGACACTTTCCCACAAAGGAGCAAAATAGGGCTGTATAACGGAGACCTCACTTGCAGAAGATGCAAAAAGGACACTGAAACAGCTCTGCACATATTATGCAACTGTGAGACACTGGACCACAAGAGGCAAAAACTAAATGGAAGACCCCAAATGACTCCATAAGATTTCTACAATTAACCAGTAACCTGTATGAGCTAATACAGGGAACGGGTTGGCTGAATAGGCTGTAGTCATAATGTTAGGAGAATCCACAATAAGCCCAAGAGACTGAGGTGGTGCCGGCGAAGGGGCGGCTCCTTTAAAAAATATATATACATGGTTGTAACCATTTCATCAGAAGGGGGCAAAACGAAAAACGATGTTTAAAAATACTTTTAGATGTAGCCAAGTCAAACAAATAATTTAAAAAAACATTATTTCTTGAACTTGAAAAATTGCTTTAGGTCATGGCACTCGATTTGTTTTGCCTAAGACGGCGCCTTCAATAAAGCTTTCCCCTTCTAAACCTATCAGCTGAAAAAAACCAAAACCCTCCCCATGTAAAAGCTATAGCTACGTGACTGATCTGTAATCTAGGTGTGAGAATTTTATTTATTCTAAATATTTTATATTAAATTGATTGGGCCATTTTGGAGGACACGTTCCAGACCCAGTTCATAATTTGTTGATATTTTGTTGCCAACTTGTTACCTAATAATTGATTTTGCTGCTCTAGCTGTTCCCGAGAAACCCTTGGTCCCCTAGCGTAAGATTAACTTAGTGGGGTAGTGTTAAAATATAATTATTTTGTGTAGCATATCTAGCTTAAGGCCAAATGCAACTTAACTTGTTTAAATCATGCGTCAATGCCATACTTAAAAAAATGCAAGAGAAGATAATTGCATAAGATTATTTTATTCTGTCTGGTTTGTCCTATGAAATAAAACCCTTTTGTCCCTTGTCTGACTGTGAGGCATTGGACTCCAGGAGACAGATAATCTTCGGAGAGGCCAATGTGCCGCCTGGAGCATATGGCACGCATCCAGGTGACCTATATCGTTTATTCGAAGGTACGGGAATGGCTGGGTGGGTGTAATAAATATGGGAGTAGAGTACAATAAGCCAACAGGTTGCAGAGCTCTCAGTATAAAAGTGGTTGCCAAAAAAGTGTAACTGTAACTGTCATCCGTTGTTTATCAAAAAACTGAATAGAATATGACATATTCACAGTAATTTGGCCAGTCAGTGACGTTATTCTGGAATGGTCTATTCTCAAACAGTGATATTTTTGCATAGAGGCAACAAGCCATAGGGCGCTCTGTAAGTGGGAATGTCCGTCTGAACTCCAGTAAGAGGGAAAGACACAGACGATCAAAGGTTTTTCTTTCTTTGTTTGTGTATATATAGCATAAACCTCCCACTTTTGTGTATCGTGGGATGAACAATTGAATTTTTTCAATCCTTCCAATGTAGAACTGCATTTAATTGAGTAATTTAAATAAAATGTAATTAAAAATTCCACAGTATAATATATGTTCGTGAAACCGGTCAAGGACAAAAAGAAATATATTATACTGTGGAGTTTTTAAGAATGATATTTTATTTTATTTACTTATAATTGTTTATTGTTATTAACAACAATTTCAATGACAAATCATAAGAAAAAATAGATAATTATATCCTGTCAACGCAGGTAGGTAATTGATTATTAAAATTTCTCTATCTAACATTGGTAACCAAATTCGACGAATCCCATTGAATATGATGCCTGACTTAAAACACTCTCTATATTTGATCTACATGTATTCTCGAATCATACAACAGCGTTTCAATTGAAACAGAACATCAAAGATTACACGAGGTACACTTATTTTCACGATGACTTCTGAGAAGAGCTCCATTAAAACAAATTCAAATGCATGCTGGATAGGCATGGATTAATGAACATGTGAACTGGTATTGGGCGGAGTAGAATTCAATGAGGCCTCTGGCGGAAAAAATTGTAACTGTCGCAACGAGTAAAATAATTCGTTTTGCATTGTTTTTGTATTATATGCAACTCAACGTAATTACCGTAAATTCGTGACAAGCTTAAAACTGTGTTTTTCTATTTAACTCAACTGTCATCATTTCTGAGGTAATATTCTTATATTTTGGAAGAGGTTATTTTATCCTATTTTTTGTTTTCATTGCAGATTAAAGAAAAAATAAGTCGGTATTGAAGATTTAAAATATTACTCAGTACAAACCTACCTTCCCTGCAACTTTTGTAGATATAATTATATCAAAAATAAAATAAAAACACGAAATCAGACCTAAAACTTAACAGTTAATTGAACGGTTGTTGTACTTTTCACAAATATCAACCATACCTATTACCCCAAAAATAAAAACATTAGGAGTCAAAATTTAGTTTAACAACACAAAATACTAAAGCACAAGCAAAAGTTTTACAAAACACACACTGAAAATAACTAAAACAGCAAAATAAAACCACTTAAATATCAAAGGGCTTTGTTTTACTCGTTGCTAAGATGAGGTTGACATTTCAGAGCGCCATCTATCGAATTCTACTTTTCCCAATACTGAATGAATGTTCGCATTGTACAGCGATGAGTCGAGGTAGAGTTTGTTCAACTATCCTTTGCCGTTACGTAATACATTGTCCAGCTTGCTCTCTCATTCATGAAATGGATGAGACGGAATTATGACATCATTAACGTATTTCTTATCTAAGTTCGACATAAATTTTATCTGTTACTTTTGACAGTTCAGTTGTCATATTTTGAAAACAATTCTTAACATAATGTCATTGATTATAATTTTGAGGTCAAGTGTAAAATAATAATAAAAACTAATATAAGACATACGTAAAATACCAGAATACGTCACCGATTATGACGTAACGGCAAAGGATGGTTGAACAAACTCTATGGACGCATTACGAATGCATGAAAATCCAGTTTTATAAACGGGCTCACTCAGTGTTATTTTTTTTCCTACGACTACTATCCAAAACACTATTTGCACATTGGTTATAATACGCAAAATTAACAATTTCTCATGGCAACAAATGATGTGGGAAAAATGGCATAAAGCTAGCCAAAGTGCATTAGGCATATGCAAAATAAATACCTACAGCAAATTGTCATTCTCAAAAAAGGGTTTTCGGCATGTCGTTTATTTTATTTGCTATTTTGACAAGTAGCTAACTTTAGATTTGATAAATAAAATCATCTGGATCGTATTTAGCCAAATTCGAAAAGGCAATGCAATTAATAATGACCAGCTTTTTTTTCTAACCGAAAATACTTGAGAACTTTCAAAATACTGATGTTTTTCCGTATATCCATGCATATTTTTGTATTATTTAAATAAATAAAACAATAAGATTAATATTCACTTTTCATTAATAATAATTGACCGTAAACAACAAAGTACAGACCTGTCGAGAACGGTCAGTGTAACAGTAGAAAAAGACGTAAGACACATTGCCGCTACGAAAGTAGCGCCTTCATAGTATTTTAAAACCTCGATTGATAGGTTAAGCTTGCGCGTAATCTAAAAAGCAGCCAATCACATTTTAGTAAGTAAAAGATTAGGGTTAACGTTTGTAATACATTTAAACGGTTCATCATTGTGATATTTTGATTAGGATTAATCACAGACCTGCCGTTTTTTCCATTTTTTCCTACGTAATGTGTTAGGACATTAACAATCGATGACGCACACCAAGAAGGGTATTATTTCAACCATACCACAAGTGTTTCAAATTTTATCGATAATTTTTTTTCCGTGAAACCGTCCGTTAGGACGAGTGATTTTATCTAAATTTGGTTTGTTTGAATGTTTTTGCCTCAAATAAACAAGTTTGAGTGATGAAAATAAAAAATTATGTGATAATATTTGAAGAACGAGTTGTATTTGGGAAGATTATTTTTTTCATCAATTTTGGAGTGGAATTTTTCATTAGGTAAATGTTCAATATTCTCTTGGGTGATGGCACTGAATCAGTTTGTGTTCATTTTTCAATAAACTTCGAAGCACTTTTAGTTGTCAATAATGACAAATTCAAAGTAACATTTTGACGTTTCAATGTAAACAAGGTATTATCGATGAGAATTAGAGATGAGAAGCAGAATTATCGATAATAATACAACAAGTGTGTTAATGATGATCGAAATACAAATTTCTTCGATTTTGAGAAACAAATTGTTGTTTGGAAACAGCACGAGCGCGTAAGCGCGAGTGTGGTTTCCTAAAACAACAATTTGTTTCGAAAAAGAGGAGACATTTTCGATAATCATTAATCACACGAGTTGTATTTGTCAAGATTATTTCTTGATACAATGATTCTGACATTTCTTTAATAATTTGAAATTTTCTATCAATCACTAGATTTTTAATAATAAAGCAACTAATGACAACGCGAAATACACAGATAGGAAAATTGCAAGTATACAATCAGGTGCCGAAATACAAAATCGAAAACATGGTGTTTTCAGATATCAATTCTCATATTTAAACCAATCGAAGGCGCGTATTTTGTATTGAGTGAAATAATCAGTATAATACCGAATAATGTATTGCTATTGGTTAAAACCACCAAAATGTCAGATTTTGACAAGTGAAAAAAATAATCGGAAGTGATTACACAAGTGCATCAAAATTACCGATAATTTTTTATGAAAGCATGTTGTCTAATAACTGCATGAGTTTATTTTCATATTTTTGCGAAAGAGCCCGAAGCCCGAAGAGCCCGAAGGAGGAGGAACAAAATATGAAAATAACCGAATGCATTTTCTACTGACAACATGCTTGAATAAAAAATTATCAAAGGTAATACCACGAGTGCTCCAAATTTTACCGATAATTTTTTCTTTTCCACGAAAACTTGTTTATTTGGCAAAAATATGAAAACAAACCGATTGATAAAATCACGAGTCCGTTAGGACGAGTGATTTTATCTAAATTCGGTTTGTTTGAATGTTTTTACCTCAAATAAACAAGTTTGAGTGATGAAAATAAAAAAATATGTGATAAAATTTGGAGAACGAGTTGTATTTGGGAAGATTATTTTTTTCATCAATTGTGGAGTGGAATTCTGTATTAAATGTTCAATATTCTCTTGGGTGATGGCACTGAATCGGTTTGTGTTCATTTTTTAATAAACTTCGAAGCACTTTTAGTTGTCAATAATGACAAATTCAAAGTAAAATTTTAACGTTTCAATGTAAACAAGGTATTATCGATGAGGAAGCAGAATTATCAGTATAATACCGAATGATTGGCTAGAATAATGTTTTGCTATTGGTTAAAACCACCAAAATGTGAGATTTTGACAAGTGAAAAAAATAATCAGGTTTATTTCGATGCACGAGTGTAATTTGGTAGAATATTTCTCGAGTAAAAGAAATAAAAGTACCTATTGTAATTTTGGGTTTACTTTCGGTTAACTTTTTCTTGAATAGAACTTAAAAAATCTTGTCCAAATTGCGACATTTCAACGAATTTTAAAATTTAGTATGTCGCAATGACAAATGCGCAATTTTAACACTCGTTACTATAGATAGGGACCTACAGGAAAATTTTCGATTGCTAGAGGGATCTTTTCGATAGCTTGTGGCATCTTTTCGATAGCTAGCGGTATTTTATCGGGATAAGATCCCGCTTCATATGGGATTTTTAATACAGGAGGGTAATTTTCAGTAGTAATAGCCTAAGGACATTGATAATTGTTCGAAAAAATCTTATGACAAATTTCGAAAGCTTGTTGCTTGGAAACAGACCGACGCCGTAGGCGGAGGTCTGTTGCCTACAAACAACTAGCTTGAGAAAGTTGTCATAAAATTTTTGAGCATTTATCAATGTCCGAGGGTTATTCGGATAGAAAATTTTTTGTTTCAGTATTACAACCAAATCGCGACATTTCGAAATATTAAATATTCGAAACTTCAAAATCGGAATAAATCAATATGTATCCATAGCAACGTGAAAATTACCCATGGTCTGTTATCAGTGTAATGTTGACATTATTGGCTGAGATTGTTATTCATATGATATGAAATGAGGAAATTTGATTGGTTTTTGAATTGTCAAAAAATTTTCGCTGTAATTTGCCACTAGCAAATTATCAGTTTGCTCAATCAATCAATTTTGATGCCATTGGTCGATTTGAATTCTTTTCCAATTACGATTGGCTGACAGGATCATTTAAAAAGTAATCTTATTAATTTATCTAAATCGGAAATCGGTGTTTTTCAACCTGTAGGTCGCGAGAGGTCGAGAAAAATTTAGATTTTTATACAACATATAATTTGTGAGACCTAGGTAAATAAAAAGTCGATAAGAGTTAAAATTATTATATTAAACAAAATTTCCATGTAATCAATCATACAAGTCAGAAAAATGCAAGTTTAAAACATGTTATTAAAAAAAATATATTGTGTGTGTGTGTGTGAGAGAGATGGTCTCGGACGGTGTCCATTAACCACAGGGAGTTTGCTAATAATACATGATGCTTCTTGTAATCGTACATTCAAAATAAATGTGAATGCGCCAATAGGTGTGCAGTGCCACATAAAATTGCCCGTATCTCTTAAACCGTTAATGTTATCGAGATGTCACAAGAGGACTTGATATCTTTAAAAATGTTCACAAAAGCCAATTGTTGCATTTATTAACTGAAAAAAGTTTTACTTTACAAAAAATGGCGCATCCACCATTAAACTTAGTCGGTACCTGAGTTCACAATTATGTTGCAGACTTGTAAATCACGCCAAAAAGTGTGCAATTATGGTGTTTATTAGCGGTTGAAATATTACTGATTTCCAATCAGTCATTTAATAATTGTAAATAAAAAACTATTTTTTATTCCCGACTCTAGAGCACATTCGTTATCGAAGGGCGTAAAGAAAACATTTTATATGAAATACCATCATTATTTTTAGCCTTTCTATCACCTCCCAAGTTTTTGGTACGAACTCCTGGGACACCCTGTATGTTAATATCAGATTGCAAATAACGCAAACGCCTAAAAATTTTGTAAGTATTTCATATTTTTAACATACATTGAAAAAGGGTTGGGGGGCTGCGAAATATTTTTTGATACTAGAGGGGTCGTGTCCTGAAAAATGTTGAAAAACACTGATCTTAATTAAACGCAAAAATTGTACTAGTTTTCCCCGTCATTAGCCATGTTGTGGCCATTATGTCATCTTAGAAAAGGTACCGTGTGAAACACAGTCGTTTGTTTGACTTCTAGCTGGTGGGCGTAGTAAAAATACTTTGTGCACCACGTGCGCAAATGCTAATTTCTCACCCGTGTGAATTGCGGCACTTTTGCCGCAATTGTAACACATTATACTATTTTCATTTACAAAAGCTTACGTGTAATGTACAAGATGTATACCTGTTGAAATCGTTATATTGTATAAAGTAGAGAGAATACTTCACATGGCGGGGAAACGGACGTGATTTTACGTAACGCCATTGGTACTGTCGTAGGTTTTAAATGCCCCATTGTATTCTTTTTTCTTATTCTTTCGGGAATCAAACCACAATAATGTTTTTCATTTTTTATTTCGACGTTTCGGTAGCGTTCCAGCTACCGTTGTCAAGATTAACTACTAATAAAATTGATAAAAAAAATTTTGGTCCCTATCTGACACAACGAAAAAATATTAAATAATAGACTCTATACTTATGTATAAATCAGTTCCCGAGTATTATAACTGCAAATACCTGAACGATTAGGCGTCTGTATTATATTCCAGAACACAAAAATGACTAAGGAATCTTGTTTGGCTTGTCTGAAACGTCTGCAATATCCGTTTTCGTATTATTTTTTACGTTACAGGTTAGAACTCCCGCTAAATATAACTTACTAGCAAAAAACACATGCGAGGAATTAAAACGTTCATAATTCTTATGTTTTATGTTTTTGGTCTTGTTATTTCCGTTATTTAGCTGGCAAAGTTATAATTTTCCTAACTAAAAACTGTCTAGACGTAAAATGTTCGTGTTTGCAATGCTTACTTTTATTGCAATGGTTAATTTTTGGAGTAAATTGGTTCGGTCACGGATATTCAATAACGTACAAAACGGATTTATAGTATTGGTTGCAGTATTGCTACTATAACTTACATATACCGGAAGGTATCGGAATCGACGGAAAATTGCTTATAGTAAGTGAGCTAACTTTAAATACGTACTGTTTTTTTTAAATTATCATAGTTTTAGCCATCAGAGATTCAGAAATAGTATATTTCATTGCTAGTCCAGAGAATACGCTTTCCCAACTGTAAAGTCATTCAAGCACGAGAAAAAATCATTTTTGGACGTGTGATTATCGATAGTTTTCATTATATCTCTAGAAGAATTGTTAGCTTTCATAATAATATTAACGTTGTTTATTGTTGTTCAATAAAATATTATATTTGTGTGAAAGCCTTTTAAAAAACTGACAAGTAATGTGATAATACAGACATTATTTAAAGTGGCTATAGGAATAGTGCAGAAATCTCAAACTTTCTGCTCGTGTGACGGTAGGTATACTATTTTTCTTTATTTTCGGCCGAAAGTTACTTGCTCTAGTTTGGCAAGTTTAAAAAAGTCCCTTTTCTAATTATTATCACTATATACTTCGCTGTTTAGCTTTTTCATAGTTAAACGTGGCAATATCAAATGTTTTCGACTGCATTCCCTTCACGGCTTCAGATAAACTTGCCAAAGTATACTTCTGTAGGGAGGCAGAAGCAACAAGTATTTACTTTAGGACGTGAATAAAGAAAAAGTATATATGATGATGTATTTTACCACACAAGAATAGTTACCTATTTATACCATAGAGAACCTGCGTGATCTCGCTAATTATACACTACTAGCGTCCATGGTAGCGAAAATTAGCATCTATATTGTGTGAGATAAATTAAATATTATACTAGTTACTATACGAAGATAATTTTCTCAGTTTACAATAAACAAAGAAGTTCCAGAACATTTTATTACGTTGTAATGATAATGGGAGCTGGAGTGTGCCATTCATTGATTCATACGTTTGGGTTGTGCTCAAGACAGCACAGACACTTAAACTGAATCTTGTCCTGAGTATGTTATTCACTTCCATAACGGAAGCTTCGTGTATTCTATATAGGCCACCAGTGTAACTGGTACAGTACTTGTGATGGTTGTATTATCTCCTCTCCAAACTGCTTCCTTCTGAGTCCTTGCTCTCTCAGAAGCAGAGTATATGAGTAAGTGTTTCATAGTGGAGTTCACATTTTCTACACATAGGTCCACACTAACTTTGATCATTTTGTGCAGATGTTTCCCCAGAGTGCAGTGTCCAGTCAACAGGTAGGTAACTGTCTTCAAATGTCTTTTACCCAGTTTCAACAGCATGGATGAGAGTTCCTTGTCTACCTCATTCAGTAAACTCTTTGAATGGAGGTATCCTTGTGTCAGCCTCCATTTGAGTTGGTGTTCCGTAACTATCCAGTTCCCGATTTCTCCTCTTAGGTAATCCTTTGTGATTCCATAAACCGATTTCGTACCTATGAAATCACCTTTAGAACCTTCATTGGCTAACTAGTCTGTCATATAATTACTTGCAATCTCCTCATGTGCTGTAGCGTGCCGTTCTATTGAACTCTGAGCAATGAAAATGGGAAATGTTGAATTAAGGCATTAAGTCAGTCAGTTACTATTCATGACTACGAAAATGGACTGGCACGTACAGTTGCAGCGACTAAAAGTGACGATGCTTAAGCCAGCCTGTCCAGAAAATCTCGATTTCTTCAATTCCAAGTAAAATTGCTAAATTTCTGAACTTTGAAGAACGTCGGCCACTTTACTTTAAGAGTAACAGAAAACTTGGTTAGAGATGGAGAAATTATGGAGTCAGAACATTTCATACAAATTGGGAAAATATAAAATATATAATAAACAGGGTGGGGCACTATGAACGAACTATTCTCTGGCGTCTTAACGGC
>CAJUYG010004233.1:0-10303 GCA_910591675.1 Galerucella calmariensis
TGAATTATGGCTATCATAAATTGCTCGTTTAATAATATACTATTTTCGTTGTTCGTGATTCCCGCCTGGGTAGGGGAACTCTGAAGGCTCGAGGGTGCTGCCACACAGGGAGTCCCATCAGTACTAAAATTTCTAATTTAGTGAGAACTGTAACGCCGTTAGTGGTAGTTGCAGATTATTTCATATAATCAGCGCTGACATCCTAACGTGTTATCTATGATCCCAACCTGACAACTGCCTGACGTGTATCGTGAGTTTGTCCAGTTTCCGTTTTTTGCTTGAATAGATGAGGCTTTTACTTGATGTAGATTCATAGTAAGTTATGAAATCAAACAATTTTATTTTGTTAAATCTACACTTTAAGTTTAAATATAATGTAGATTTAACAAAATAAAATTATTTGATTTCATAACTTACTATTTTGCTTATTTGTGTGTGTGTTTAGGTAGTATTCGTAGTTGGTTTTTATCGTTCACAGTGGGATCTTTATTTTAGGAGACAATGTCGAGAATATGTATTGTGAACGACTGTAATGTGAGGTGCACCCGGTAAGCTGTATCTTCATGGAAAAATGTTTGATTAAATGAAGAGTGACAGAAGTGGTTATTTTTCCATACAGCTTTGAACTTCTCAGCATTGTTGTTGAATTCCTAACATTTATTTTTCTCCATCTTTGTCATTAAAATATGTAAAAAAACGTTCCATTTATTGTATACTTTTTTTATTTATAAAAAATGGACCATAAATGTCATTTTGCAATAAAAGTAGAATCACACTAATTTTGAATATGCCGCCAAAAACTGCAAAATTACAGAAATCTTCTTTTTCGGCTGTTAGCGAAGTTAACAACCATCTGATTTGTGTTAGAGATACTGACGGGCCTCTCAAGGTGGCGCCACCCGTACAAGTAGAGGGCGCCACGGGTCAGTTTCCCATTTATAAGTATTTTTTTATCTATGATTCCCGCTACTCGACAATAAAATAATGATATCACATAAATCCGATTATAAAATGTAACTTGACATCTGCCAATCGTGTAAAACTATCAATTCAAAAAATAGATTCGCTGTTGAGGGGCACATTACGGGAACGGAAGACAATAACAAAACATATATTTTATTAAGTATTAAGAACGGTAAGGGTTGTTTACCGGTCGACAGCAATGTTTGGAGGCTGAGCGTAGCGAAGCCTTCAATTTTGCAGGAGACCGGTATTACCCTTAACGTTCGAGATGCTTATACCATTTTTTGCGAGGTCGTATTGAAATAAATTTCGGATGAAATAATTTGAATTTCTTCGAAATGAACGAAATGTCAAAAGTGACATTTATACTTCTCGATCAGTTCTACTTCTCGAAATTGTTTATTACCTTTTATATTGTTCTGTTCGGTTCTGTTCATTGAAAAAATATAAATTTTTTTTTCCTTTTGTGTAATGAATGAAGTAATAAATTATTCAAGACCACTTAAATGTATGTAGGGCTAAGACGTCGGTGAGTGATTTACTTACCGACGTCTGAACGGTGAGTAAATCACTTACTAACATGTTAGACTTAGAAACCAGTAAACACAACCTACCGTCCTGCCAAACGATACTGTAAATGAACAAAAAAGATCGATCGCGCAAAAATAATATGTCACCTCAATTTTTCCTCCGTAGGACATGCCTCTGTGATTAAGTATTTAAAAAAACATTGAATTTACCATATTTACATGGATGATCAATTGGCTTTTCTCATTACCTACCGATCTCCAACATTCAGTTTTTGAGTGGGTATTAGTTTGCGGAACTCCTAATTATTATTCAAGTCACTCCCAAAAAAGACTCTCCTCAATAGAAGAACTCAATAAAGTATTGCTGGTCTGGATCCCTGGCCATTCTGGCATGGAAGGAAACGAGAAGGCAGACTTTCTTGCAAGGGAGGGTGCCGCACGTGTTTCTATCGGACCAGAACCCACAATTGGCATCGCAATAAGTTTTGCCAAACAAACACTAAATACCTGGACAGCAAGAAGAGCTTTAGACTTCTGGCATAATTTACCAGGATTGGTTCATTCAAAGGCTTTTATACATCCATTGAAGTATGTCTCCAAACAAATGTTGACCATAGCAGGCATGACCTACGTTGTCTAACAGGCCACTGTCATCTGAATCATCATATGCTAAAACTTGGACTGTCGGAAGATCCGACTTGCCGTCTTTGTTTGGAAGATGATGAAACAGCAGAGCATATAATTTGTGCCTGCCCCGCCGCGGCTGGAATCAGGTATCTGATGTTTGACAGGGTCTCTCTTTCGCCCTCGGACCTGAAATATCATTCACCAAATAAAATAATCGGCTTTGTTAAGAAGCTGAATTTGTTTGGTGAAATCTGAATACGTGTGAGCCACAATAGACTCTTGTGAGTCGCAGTGGAGGGCCTTATAGACCCACTCACCACAAACCTACCCTAACCTAAGTCACTGTCACGGATTCAATTTTACAAAAAAAACGGCATCATTTGCTAAAATTTTCTCGCATACTTGGGCTGGAAAATCTATATTTATATAGGTACTATGTTCACGAAACGTTACGTATTAAATTTGCATATTTATTGAGCAATTATTCATTATTTATAAATTTATGATATCAGGAATGTTCAGCTTTAAAAAAGTATCGTTAGTGATGAGGAAAATCTGTCGTGGTCTTGCGATTTCTCGTCCAAGACCAAGAACTTACTAGTAAGACCAAGACTAAATTAACAAG
The DNA here is from genome assembly GCA_910591675.1 of Galerucella calmariensis. Lineage (NCBI taxonomy): Eukaryota > Metazoa > Arthropoda > Insecta > Coleoptera > Chrysomelidae > Galerucella > Galerucella calmariensis. Next base: position 2,746 of record CAJUYG010004233.1, read on the forward strand.
AGCTAGACCAAGATCGAAGTGCAAGACTTAAATGAAAATTACAATTTTCATTCTATATAGGATATAAGTTAATATTTGTCCCAACTTTATTGATCATGAATGATTTATACCTATCAAGTCTCGAAATATAGCAAACTATTTTTATCAGTAGGACTTCTTCAAGACTTACTCTGTATATCTATCATGAATAAACTGAGAAAGCTGATTCATATTCCCGAAAGAACTAAATTAATTTTGCTTTCCTTTTTGTTCCAGGCCCTTCATAACTCCCAAGAAGAAAAACAAAAGTGGGTAAGTTAGGAATAATTTTGTGTTGAAAACATTAGCTAATATACTGGAGGATTTCATTATAAAGTTGTTTATTACATTAACATTTTTTGTCGATAGATTTTATATTTATTTTTCACATGAAAGTCCCACAAAGCGTAGCTCATAAAAAAGAAGAGTTTTTCCACTTTCATGAAGTGAAGAAGGCAGAAGATATGGGATTAGTTGAGATTTTCAAGAGCGAGCTATATTTTCTAGCAGAATAAATCACAAAATTAAAAAACAAACAATTTAAAGATAGTACAAAGTAAATTGAAAAACATGGAATCGTCAAATGAATTTATATAATTGCCAACAGCCGAGGAGAAAATTAGATCACAATGAACTTTATCCATGAGGAATGTAGTTCGTTCAGACCCACCATCTGATGGGTTTTTGAGATATTCGCCATGAACAGCTCAGATTAATGTCTATCTTCTTTCCAGTACGTTCCTAGGCTTTGTGCCCCATGATACTAAAATGCTATGTGAATAGAGGTTTTATCTTAGATTTCACAGAATCTACATTCTTCCTTCTCCAATAGTTTGAGCCCATTCAGGCGACAGTGTCTTGTCATGACACTTCTTAAAGCTCTTATGTCCGATTTCAACAACCTGATTCAAGGAACTTCCTCGTAAGTAATTTCTAGGCTTGGAAATACCTAAATCCTATACTCCCTTGAATCGTATTTTACTAACATAAAAATTTCTCACTCAAGAAATACTCAGATTAATATTCGATTTGGGAAGTTATCTACATAAAGTTGGTACCACTGTCTTTTATTATCTTGAAAACCGAATGGGTGAAGATCATAGATAACAGCGTCACCCTAATTATAAACCCAACTGCGCGTTTTACCTAAATCAGTATTTTAGCGCAATTAGCAACAAAATAGTTATTTTCCTAACATGTGCGGAAAGTGATACTTTCCCGCACGCGACTGCAGTTGACCCGAAAGACGCGAAGCGGAGTTCGGGCAAGCGGTCAAGGGCGGGAAAGATACTTTACGCATGAGTTAGGAACATTATTTTTTCTACGACCGTATATACAAAAAAGTACACCAACCTATCAAAATTCATTTTATTCCAACATACATATACAAAACTTCAACCAAAAACTATAATTATTATTATAAATATTAATATTAGAAACACAATTTGTTGCATTCTGTAAATTACTTAAAATTGCCGGTTCAATGGAGTTATTTGGTGTTAACTGGTAAGTGGATGACGTTGATGAGGATGGCATCGGTTGCAGGTCACATAAAGATGACGATGAAGGAGACGGCAACGGTTTTAAGTCATTTGTAGATGAAATAATTTCATTTGATATAATTTTCTTATATCAAACCCGGGTGGTTTGATAGGTGTTTTATGACACTACTTTGAAGAATGTACAAGGTTACCTATATGAAAATATCTTCATTATTTTATATTTTCAAAAAATTAAAAGTGCAACAAAAAGCTCGAAAAGATGTTGATTTTATTTGATGGACTATTTATTCACCTGTTGTAACAATAGTTATAACTTCCGAAGTGAAAAACTATCTAATAAGGTCAAAATTTGCATAATCTTACTTTCCCGCACTAGTGCGGGAAAGTGACACTTCCAAAACTAAAATGCGTGCGGGAAAGTGGGTTAAAACGCACGGTAGTAGAAAAAATAAAATTCATAAACCTATTCCTACGTCTAGAAGACACAAATTGTTTTTATACTCCCCTGTTAAAAAAAAGTTACGAGGTCTCACAATTAGGGTGACGAAATATAATGAAATTTAATAGTTCATGGCAAATGTATTCATGTTTTGTTCATTTGTGTGGGCTTTTGGAAAAATAATAGAAGTGCTAATTTGACGAAAGAAGAGAAGCTGAAACTACCCTATTTATTGTAGAGATAGAACCGATTCTTCAAAGAACAAAAAAAAGATGATGCTTGGTCAAAAGTTGAGCAAGAGTTTATCGAATAATCAAGCTAAAAGGTAATTTTAATTAATTCCAATGATTGTTGAATTATGAAGTTTTTTAGGAATGTAATCAATTCAAAAGAAATTTGGACTGAGTTATAATATGGGGTTGAAGCGTACAATAACAAATTAAAAATTTATGTAGTGAGCACAGGGGGCGGACCAAGTACATTGAAAAAGGATAATATGTCATATTTTGTATTTCTACAAATCATCGGCATCAAAACGACGGAGGGAGATCAAGAAACTCTGACTCTCGTCGAAAAACTCCAAATTGAATATAATTTTCAATTTCATTTTATATTTGTTACGTCGTACTTTCATGCAACTGAAAACGCCGAGAGAAATCTGTTTTCATCCAAAGTGTTTAAATCATTGCTACGCAAACGAATTACTTGTATTCAGGGTCTTCAGACTTTAATAAGTTATCGAGACGCTCCACAAAACGTACAGTTCCCATTCTTCTTAAGTCTTACTCCTTCCATTTATTTTTGTTACCAAATATTGCATAGAATTTCATTGAAAAGTTATACTTTTCCGTCATACCATCCTGTGGCATGTCCCAAGATTTTCGATTGCTGGAAAACCAAGTGGTTTTTCTCATAACAGTCTGTTATTTTGTCATTTTCACAACTACATGTAGTGGGGTTGAATAGCTATTTGTATAACAAGGGAGCAAAATGCTACTTTTCCTCCCGAGGATGAAGTTTACTGTCCGCGTCTCTCAAATAACAACTCATTTTTAAATGTATTATTCATATCTTAAAACTCGCTTGAGTCACTTATTTTTTAAATATCATTTTATATTTTGTTCATATATTATAAAGTACCTAATTCACCTGAGTTTTTTCCATTGATGACGTACTGAAGTACGATGAGGTACGAATATGCTCCCTACAATGAGGCCATAGGCCAGACCATAGGGGTAACAACTACAAGTAATTAACAATACGGCTGATTTTTTTTCATAAGTACCTTAAAGTATGTAGATTAATATAAAAAAAGTTTACCAGTCTATCGATTTCCCAAATTATAAAAAAAAAATCAGAAATTTTTTTTTTCGAAATTTTTGCAATATTTTGCGCTGGGAGGAAGGTAGAGAAAAATAAAAAACACCATCGTATAGGGGAAGGTTTGTCCGGAAAAAATTCGGTAAACTAAGTATGTGTTTTGCATCCGCGCGACTCTATTTTCTGAAGCGCGACGGAGTACATTACAAGCTATTGTACAGTTATAATGTAGATATAAATAATTGTAATACGGCGTTTTGAAGAGGAAAGTGTCGGCTTTGAAATGGCATTCTTTTTTGTCAAAGCACATAATCATTTTTGGCAAATTACTCATAAATAATATAAATATTATATTCTAATCAAAAACCAATTATCTCAATGAAAAATATATTATATAATAAGGAGGCTTCGAAACAATTTTTCAAAGGATGGAAACTGATATTTAGGAGGTCTGTTCCATAGATAAAATTTACGGATAATTAATTTTTCCTAATTACGAAATACGGCATTTTTCATTATTTTGTAAATTCTAGGAATCTTGAATTTACGAGAAAATATATATATATATTAAATACTGTAACTTTGATAAAACCGGAGTAATTTTAATGGGTTTTGCGTAAAAATGTTGGGGAAACTTCTAAGATCAAGAATATATAATTACTCACAAAATTAATTAATTTACATACATTTTTGGATTCAATGAATTTTTGTATTATAAGCGAAAATAGCAGTTTTTATAGATTCGGGTAGGAATCTTCTTTATTTTCTCAAAATAAAATTTGATACTCATGTAATATAACGATTAATATTTAACGAACAAGATGTATATAGTGAAAATGTATAAAAGATGATTAATATATAATTTTTTTCATACCATTTTCCAATAGAAATAATTAATTTATCACCTTTTATTTATTATTTGCAACCTTAACTCTCACCAAAGATTTATATTTATATTTTCTTCCGCCGTGCAGCAGAGTCGCGCGGATGCGGAACACATACTTAGTTTACCGAATTTTTTACGGACAATCCATTAATCGGTCGAAAAAAACGCAGGAGACCCTTTTTATTGCAAAACACTTTCCCTACACGGTGGTATTTTTCATCCTTCTCCACCTTCCTCCCAGCGTGAAATATTGAAAAAATTTCGAAAAAAAAATAATTACTTGTATTTTTTTTTCTAATTTGGAAAATCGGTAGACTGGTAAACTTTTTTTATACTAATCTACATACTTCAAGGTAATAAAAAAAAATCAGCCGTATTGCTAATTACTTGTAATTTTGGTCTAAAATGACCCATACCGACTGGCCTACCAGGAAATGTATACTTTGGATAGAGGTAGGCGGAAAAATATTCTCAGGTCGCCGGAAGGAATGATTTTATCACTCCAGTAATTCATATGGATACTAGTCTCCAATTCTGTAGAGGCTGTCAAAAGGCTAGTCCCACTACTCCACGCAATGGCTCACTATGGCCATGTACATCCAGCTCAGTATACTTGGATAGCAACTCCCATGATCCTGAAACAGTATTAGTACTTTGGAAAAAGTTTCCGTGGCCTTGCCATCCGCACCACGCTTTCAACATACATATAAAAAGGAGTAAGGATGTTGAGGTAACTGGATTAATTTTCAGTCTCTCCCATATATCGTTGAATTAATTTACAAATTGTGAACGTTCAAATTAATTCGCCGATAACCGACAACTTTGCGTAGGCGGAAGAGCCTCTCATAATGAATCGTATCTAGTTTACAGCTCATAATCCTCTTCTACGGAAACTTTTTACCATCAAATGGGCAAAACTAAGGTATTATCGGAAAGTTTATTAAATTTGGTGTTTTCCGGTCGAGTGAAGCTCGGGCGGTTCGGGAAATTGAGAACAAAAAGCGATTTGGTAGGTATTAATTTTATTTGTGCAAGAATCTTTGCATAGAGCGGAAGGCAGGAAATTCCCTTTGAAATGTAAATACTCTGCGTCGAAATGTCTTTCAATTAATTTTGATTGGGCCGGAGGAATGATTGAGTTTGAATCAGAGATATTATCGAAAGATAAAAGGAGAATCTCTGTGTTTTCAAACTTTATTTCATTTGCACTCTCTCTCTTTCTTTGTCACTCTTCCTCGCTCTACCTATCCCCATTCCTTCTGTATTGCAGAAGTTTTGTCTTTCTGGATGGCTGCGCTTTGAAGAGGTTTTCTGTAACTTTTATTTGAGTTTAGACCTTTAATGAAAGGTTTCCAAGGAAAATTTTTAAAAATGAAGTTATATATATATCCAACGTATCTCTTTCAGTATCGGTAATATGATTCTGAGACACAGGAAAAGTGCTTCAATTTTATTTGATAAGATCGTTTTATCTTATGTTCGAATTTCTTAAAAGATAAACTTTGATCGATAGTAGGTACATAAATTTGATCCGACAAATTTTTTTCTCGAAATATTTGTCGTATTTTAAACCGATTTTTAACAACACGTTTCGTTTTATTGAAGCTTCTATTTCTCAGCATTGACCTTCATTAAACAGAAATTTGGAAATATACAGATCTGGCCATTTCTTCACCGACCATAGATTCATGGGCATCTCAAAAGCAACGAGTACCACTCCCAATTTTTTAAATGGAACACCCTATACATTAATACATTGTTGGATTTTGTCAAACTGCTCACCGCGGAAGAGCTACAGGAATGACCGGTTAATTATACCTTCCTTATATTAATCCCAATACTCTGCGCGCGTGTCAATTCACAAAGTTGATTGATACCCAATGGACAATATTTTCACCAAATTTCTCTCTTCTTTCAATCCGGATTTCATGTTGAGAATAATCGTTTCGTGATATTTGATATTTTTCGCTCAATATCCTCTGTAGTTAACACACTGGATACTTGTCTTGACATTCTTTGTTCGATGTTTAGACGCCACGCCACACAACAACACTTTTTTGTAAGCAATCCCGTGAGCTTTCATCATAGTTTTACCAATCTTGCTGATCACTTCAATTGCAGAACAGGAATTACCATTAGCCCGCTTTATATTGGCATCCCAATCTTCAAGAATACCTTCTGTGTCCGTTCAGAGTCCCCTCAATAAATTCATATTTTCGCTCCCCACAGAATACCGAAAACTGTGTCCAAACGCATTTTTTTTTCGAAATGGCTTGACAGACTCAGTTAAAGAATGATCAGTGATTTGGATAACTTTTTGTAAGTTGGCTCCAGATTTTGTCAAATTGCTTACAGCGGAGGAGCTATTGGAATTTCCTCCCTTCTTCCAATCCGGATTTCAAGTTGAGAATAATCGTTTCGTAATATTTGGTGTTTTTTGCCTAATATCTTCTGTAGTAAACAAACTGGATACTTGTCTTGACATTCTTTGTTCGATGTTAACCATTTAGACGCAACGATAGAGTGTTTTCCACCCTGTGCAGTTTAACAGAAAATAGTGGAAGTCGACTTTGCTCTTGTAAGATACTACTAGGAATTAGGCTGCTTGGTTGCCACGCCACACAACAACACTTTTTTGTAAGCAATCCCGTGAGCTTTCATCATAATCTTTAACATTCTTGCTGATCACTTCAGTTGCAGAACGGAAATTGCTATTAGCTCGTTCTATATTGGAATTACAGTGTTCAACAATACCTTCCAAGTGTCCGTTCAGAGTCTCCTCAAGGAATTCATATTTTCGCTCTCCACAAATACTGAAAACTGTGTCCAAACCACGATACACTTACTCACGGTATGCTGATTTCTACTCCAAATTGCGTCCGAGCCGCGCAATTACGTCACGTGGGAACCAGAAATTTACACCCAACTCTCACCAGTCTTTCGATTCAATGTGTTTTCATACAATACAAGGTGTTGTTAGCTTTAATTTCTAATTAACTTGAGTTGATTCGTTTATTTGTAATTTTATCACCCACTAATTAACTGTTATTAGTGTTATTCAATACTGTTTTATAATATAAGGCTATTTTTGTTTTGTAACGATTGAAGGAAATTAATAGGAAAATCAGTTTTCAAAACTGCCTGAAAAAACTGGACAAGAGTATGTCAAAATTTGCAAATTTCAATAAACGATTTTAAATATAAGATTTTTCTACTCCTATATACTATAGATTATTAATTAAATGCCAATTTCCAGTTTCATAATGATACTCCTTATAACACTAGTTTTCAATATGAAACTGAAAAATTTACCAATATAAATATAGATTTTTAAATAACCAATATTTTCTGTAGAATGTCGGGAAAAGACCAAAATAAATGTCGAACACCAGA
>CAJUYG010004234.1:3633-17440 GCA_910591675.1 Galerucella calmariensis
TTAGGCAATCCAGTGACCTGTCAAATAAAATCCAATATGGCGACACAGGGCAAACAAATGGGATTTAATACAATGCAGACCGTGGATTTTGGCATACATAAGTGTTCATTTTGGAGAAAGGTGCTTTTATTTTGCTTTGGTGTCTCTATACTAATAATATACAATGAAAATTTCAGTTTTATAAAACTTTTAAGCTGGGTATATCAATTCAGGACCAACTTCTGGTTGTGTACCTATATAAGGACATTATTTTTTTGTTAGTGGTTTCCAGACTATCAAGAATTATTATTTAATATTCACGGGTGAGTACACACTGACTAAAACATATACAATATTATAATGAAAGTGAATCTTTCATGAAATTGCTGGCATTAAAATTTCACTTGCTTGAATTGGAAGATATCACCTGCAGTATTTAACTTTTATGCTCACGGATTTCAGGAGTGAAACACCTACTTCAAAATACCAACAACTTGTATTATAGTCGGTTGTGGGAGCCGTTCAAACCGAGACCAAGTAAGCTTTTTTAAGGTCCTAGCTGTTTTAAAGAACACATTTTTGGTGCACAAGAATGAATTAAGTAAGAAGCGTAGAGAAATGTGGTTAGCAGCAATCAATAGAGATGATTTAACAGAATCAAAAATCAAATATCAGGCTGTATGTAGCAGGTATTTTGTTCAGTTTTGTTCAATAACAATATTTATGAAAACTAAGAAAAGTGATATATTCCAAATAAGAAATACTAATCAAATGAACAATATACTAAACACTAATAAAATATACCAAGTTGAAGCAAAATTTACTAATAAATTCGACTAAAAAGTCTTGAGCACTGCTCATGACTGAATAGACAATACAAAACTAACCTATCTGTCTAAATTGTTTGCCCTGCACGGCCATATTAGGTCACGTGATCTGGATTGCCTAATACATACAGTGACAGATACATACATGACATAAAGTGACTAATCTATTCATCATCAGTTTGAACAGCAATGTGAAAAAACATTCCGAAGCAGCATTTTTCATTCCAATTCACAATTTTTTGGAAAATAATCCATCCAACCCCATAGATAACAATCTAGCAAAAATGAGATTGGAGGATCTTGGCGGCCAGGGATGTATACTACCTCTTCCTATCTACCTCTAATTTTAGGATCTAAAATTTCACACCATACGTTAACTGACCTGCGACCCTAGTTCAAATCTTGTTGCACCAGGGTGCACTATGATCAGATCAATAGAGGGTTATCTATATTCACTGATCCATTACTGGAGAATGTATCTTCATCGGACCATTAAATTGAGGAAGAACTTGGATGTTAATTCAGTAAATCCTTGAGCCAATTACCATGATCTAATCTTTTATCGTATACTGTAGCATCTAATCTTTGTCCAGTGAACGATAAACATAAGGATATACAGTGTGTACAAAACTGTATCAACAATGGGGTGAGGAGACACACATAGAACTGCAGATCAAGGAAATATACAACGGAGAAGACATGAAAGAAGCCAGAGCCAACCTTTTGAATGAATGGCAGGCTACATGTAACTCTGGAACGTATGACAGATGGACCTATTCCTCAATATCAAACTGAAACTTTGGTATGGAAGTAGATTACTCACTCAGTGAAGCCCTCTTAGGAGTTGGTTCAAAGAGCATGCTCGAACATATGAGAGCGCAAATATAAATGTTCAATGGAGTTATTCATAATTTGCTCTCGCTATTTATCAGCTTTCAGTAAGTTTCAAAGTACGTCAATTGTGAGGGTTCACCTAAATGCTGCAAACTTTGAAGTTTAGTATCATAGGTAGGTATGAAGTTATTTTGAAACAGTAGTTTAACACTGTGCCACACACATAAGTTCATAGAATATGCTAATAAACAATTCATTAATCCTCAAGTGAATATAATTCTCGAATGGAGTAATCCCGATTTCCAATAAACTCGTGTGAAAAAAATAACCGCATCAGGAGACCCTGAAAATAATAAAAATCGAAGAGGACACAGCTGCTCAAAGACTGCGAAGTGTAACTAAAACCAGAAAGAAACAATATATAATTAGGAATAATATAGACATTGTAGGAGTTGTATGTATCTAATAGCTGAACCACGTAAACTTCCTCCATAGCGCAATAAAAGTACAATGCTACTCAGCAATGTGTATTTTATCTCAATTTGACCATCAGGGTTGTAAGGGTGTTTAACACCAGTAAATTAGTTGGAGCCATACAGAGTGGACACTGTTTGTATATAAGTTGGAAATTATAGATAACCTATATTCTACATGGAATATGAATTACTCAAGCTGAAATGGGTAAATGAACTTAATTAATTTTTTCATTCTCTTCGCTGGAAGATATACCAATCTTTGAGTGCAATTAAAATGAGTTATAACAAAACGAACGAACTGTCTGAGAAATAGAACTCTGGAAATGTCATCTAATAATGCCGTTCAAATTGTTAATAAATATGCATATTACGTGTTACAATGCAGAAAACAGCGTGTTTTCGAGAATCCTGTCATTTTTATCCGTATTTATACCTAAAAAACTATTGGAATTCAAATGTAACAAAAAATTCCGATTCACAAGTTTCTCAGCAAAGACAGCTGGCAAGCGTTGGGTAGCTTTATATTCAATTTCTTTGAAGTTCTGTTTTATAAAAGACTACAGCTTGAAAGTGTCAATATAATATATTGCTTTCTGATTTCAACATGATAAAGTGTCACATGTTGTGAGTTGTTGGTTTTTTCATATTTCTTCTCATTTTTGAATGCATATATTTTTTCATTGAAGTATATATTATTTTGAAAGAAAGTATACATATTGAGGTAACTATATATTCATAAGAATTTATCTGGGCAACGACCCAGCACTGTAGTGGAACGCGTTTAATGCGATAATTACAGTCAAGCAAGGTCGAACATGGTTAGTACTTGGATGGGTTACCGTGCCAGGGAAAACCATCGTATAGGGCCCGTACAGCCTGCAGCGGACTAGCATATCACAGCTCGCAGGCATTATACCAATGAGCACGAGGTATAATGTAGATATGCCGTCTTTCGGAGGAGATGTAAAACCGAGGTTCCGAGTCCATGGATGTTGGGCTCGTTAAAGAACGCTACCACTGGTTGGAACACTAGTAGGTTCGCCAAAATTTCCGGTTAGGAGTAGAGTGCTCCCGGCGTCGGTGATTAGCCTCAGTCGCAGAAATAGACTGACGTTAAATAACAGAATATAAAAAAAAAAAAAGGATTTATCTCACAAAATTTTTCTATTTGCTGTTGCTCTATTGTTAATTGAAGACTACTGAGAATGAAAGGAATTGTTTACCAGGAGGAAACTCGTAGAGAATACCGCTTAGATGCAAATGATGCTGACTCCACGATAACATGCTCTGCAATTAATGGAGCTTCCGACAATTCTGTAGCTGCCGCTGTTGTATGAAATGTTGATCTTATAACACTTCAGTGATTGTGACACATTTACAATAAGGGCTGAAATTCATAAGGCTTTTTAAACAAAATCCAGTAACATATTTTTCAATTATCTAGCTTCAACTTCGGACGCCATAGCAGAACTGATGGAATGTAATACAGTGTGGAAACCACTTATGGAATAAAATTCTTTATGTCATTATTTTAGAAAATTATAAAAAATGCCGAGACACATCAACTTTTGAATTGAGCTGTGCGTACATAAGTGTAAATGTACTGGGTGATTCACGCAAGTATGCCATAGTCGGTGTTGCTTTTTTTAATGAAACACCCTGTATATTTGCATATTTTTGGAATCCTCTTAATGAACCGATTCCAACAAACCAAATAATGTATGTTCAATTATGAATTAGACAGGGTGAACTTTTTATTTTTACAGTTATTAAACACATACATAAAATACCTGATTTGATTGATTTCAATACATTAAAATAAATGCTCAAAATGTTTTCCACCTAGTTGTTGGCAATAGCGAAGTCTCGTATAGAACTCCTCCTTAACTTTGTTTAAAGTTTGAGGTGAAATATTCCGTATTTCTGTAGTTATCCTGTCTTTGAGGTCTACAATGCTAGTTGGTTGTGTTGCATATACTTTGTCCTTGAGATAACCCCACAGAAAAAAATCTAACGGCGTAAGGTCTGGCGATCAAGCTGGCCACTCAATAGTATCTCTTCGTCCAATCCATTTATTGGGGAAGATTCTCTCTGAATAAGTTCTTACCATTAAAGCATAATGGGGTGTTGCCCCGTCTTGCTGGAACCAAACATTTTCATTCGGTAAGCTAGGATCTATTGCGTTAGGATATGAGTTTGCCAATGCAGGAATAACTTCAGTTCTAAGCATATTTAAATATTTTTCAGCTGTCAAGTTTCCATCTATAAATATAGGACCAATAATATGGTCGCCTATGATACGGGCCCAAACATTCACCTTTTGAGGGTACTGAGTATGTGTCTCACGCATCTAATTCTCTGCTGACCAATATCCACAGTTCTGTCGGTTTACCTCTCCATTCAATGTGAATGTTGATTCGTCAGAAAAAATAATGGTATCAAGAGCTATCTCATTTCTGATGTTCAGCTTATTCATGAATTTTTCGCAGAAATCCATTCTAAGATCTGGATCGTCTTCTGTTAACTCCTGCACAATAGTTAATTTGTAGGGATGGAGTTTTTCTTTATGAAGACATCTTAGAACAGTTGTATCACTAACATTATTTTCACGGGCAATTTGGCGTGTACTTGAAGTTGGATTCTCTTCGACACTTAAGAAAATATCCACTTTCACATCATGTTCAACGAAGTGTGGTTTTCTGTTCAATGGTTTGACATGTCCAAGTTCTCTGAATTGTGCATGAATTTTGGACACAGTACTTTGTGAAATATTAGGGAAATCGGGATACCTGTGATTAAATAATTTTGCCACTTCAACTTGACTTCTGCAGTTATCCCCGTACCCGATCATCATTAAAATCTGAATTCGGTGAGTCTCAGTTAAATATTCCATTGTTATGTCGACAAGGAAAAAGTGTTTAACAAATATTCTACTTTTTCAGTATAAACTGTCAACACATCAACAACTGACAGAATAGAAAACAATCCACATTATTTATCGATTTAAAACAATCCACATTATTTACCGATTTTTTCTAATTATAGGCGTTTTTAGGCAATTTTTAGGTATTTATGATAAAATTCATGGGCGTAGCAGGTATTGTTTAATATACAAATACGTCTAATAAAATTAGTTGGTTCAGATTTTCGATAAATCCATATTTAGGTAATCAAAAAAAGTACCAATATTTCAAGTGTAATAAATTATTAATTTTAAAATTTCACCGTGTATAATTTATAATTATGACCATACATTATTTAGTTTGTTGGAATCGGTTCATTAAGAGGATTTCAAAAATATGCAAATATGCAGGGTGTTTCGTTAAAAAAAAACAACACCGACTATGGCATACTTGCGTGAATCACCCTGTACATTCAAATTTATGTTTACATAACGCACAACTCAATTCAAAAGTTGACGTGTCTCGGCATTTTTTAAAATTTTCTAAAATAATAAAATAAAGAACTTCCTCAACGACTAAATAATAACGCACACATTATTTTTACATAATTATTTAGCTGCATATAAATTCTTCACACCAGTGAATAATAAAAAGAATTCACTCTGGTTAGCCAATTACATCCTATTATTATCGGAGCTCACGCTAAAATTAATTAAAATGAATGAATCAAATCGTCTCTTTAAAACGTCAAATACCTAAGAACGCAAATCGCTTCTGACAGCGCGTCGTTTGAAACGTCAATATAATTATAAAATCATAATTTCACGTATTATTAGAGAAAAAAATTGACAACAGTAGCGATAGTGAATGTGTACGCCTCCCGGAATTAAATTCATTTATAAATGTAAGGGTTCCGATTGAAAATATGCATCACGTATACCTATATATTTACTCTTTACATTTCGATAAATATGCTCTATAGCCTAGTGGCGGTTGACTATTGCGCGGACGATCGAGGTTCGATTCTCACCGGAAGTTTTTTCTTTTCGGTCGTGAAGATAGTATAGTCTTTTACTTGTGTAGAATGGCTATTATTCACTTGGATAATTCCAAAACTCACTCGCTGCGCTCGCTCTACTTGGAAACTTCATCCGCGTGAATAATAGCCATCATTCTGCACTCGTTGAAGAATATACTATTATTCCATAAGTGGTTTCCACACTGTATATGGTTCCCTAGTACGCAGTACAGTGCGTCGTCTAATTATACTGAGTTCAACGATACACACTTCTTTTGATGTGGAGTATCCTTTTACATTCGTTTGGGTTATGTTTAACAGCCCAGTTACCCAGAAATAAATCTCTGTACCATTTCTCATGTTAGCTACAAATGTTAGCTACTCGCAAGCTGGTTTTCTGACACTAACTTGTGGATCTGCTGCAATGTATCCTAAAAACATTCACTTTGTCTACTTGTGTATTGCACTTCAGGCTGAACACTGAACAGATCCAGTTTGTTTGGAGCGTTTCGCTAAATTATTCACTGTTATTCTACAATATCTTCGTGCTGCGATCGAAGGATTCAAAATACACTTTCAACAAATTATAAGCTTCACTATTTATGCAAGGCATCACGTATTTTTTAATTACTAACCGTTACAGGTGGAAAGTGTGGAATAATTCAAATTCGACTTTTCTATATATTATATCATGTTACCTACTGTCAAAAGAGAAGTAATTTGAATAAAACATCATTTGTTGCAGGAAAAAAGTATATTTAGCTTTTTGGGAAGGAATGTTTCGCATTCGCACTAAGCAAACAAAGTGCTCGTGCGCAGTTCCAAAACACGTTAGGTAAGTAACTATTAAACAACAGCAGGTAGATATAGATGTTCAATGAAGTTATTCTCAATTTGCTCTCGTTATTTATTAGCTTCCAGTAAGTTTCAAAGTCCGTCAATTGTAAGAGTTCACCTAAATGCTGCAAACTTTGAAATCTAGTTTCATAGATAGGTATAAAGTTATTTTGAAACAGTAGCTTAACACCGTAACACACAGATGAGTTCATATAAGTTATCACATAGAATATGCTAATAAACAATTTATTAATCTTCAACTGAATATATTACTCGAACGGAGTGAGCCTAATTTCTAATAAACACGTGTGAAGAAAACGATCGCATGAGGAGACCTTGAATATCAGAAAATCAAAGGAGAGACTTCCAATAGTTGTAATAATCTTATTCCTTTTGTGAAGTGCCTGTAATTTCCCGAAAAAACAAAGTTGGTATGTGGGTAGTGGAGTTAATATTTTCTGCACATCTATTCACTAATTTTGCTTATTTCTTGCAGATGATTTATCAGGCTTGAGTGTACTAGGTCAGTGACTGTCTTCAATTGTCACCCACCCAGTTTCAACAGGCTGGTTGAGAGTTCCTTATCTATATTTTCTGGTAAATTCATTGTCTGGAGGTGACCTTACATCAACCTCTATTTGAATTAGTGTTCTTTATCTAACCAGTTCCCAATTTTTGTTTGTCAAATTCTTTGTTATTACACAGAACGGTTCCAGGCCCATGGAGTCTGCTTTAGAGCCTTCTAGCTAGTCCACCATTCCGTTACCTGCAATTCCTCGATGTGCTGGAACCAGCATTAGAGACACTGTATAGTCTGTCACCAGCCTGTTGAGAAATTCTTCACAGGTACCAAGCAGTTCAGATCTAGCTGATATACAAGCAAAGCCTGGGTGTGAATATTGCAATACCACTTTCAAACATGCTGTTTCTCCCCTGCTTCGACGTTTTCCATAATATTCAGGAGGGACTTCCTCCTGGAATGACAAAACGAAATAACCTTGGATCCTGCTCCTATGTATGTATATATGTGTGTGTTTTGGGGTGACATTCACTGAGACCTAAGAGATCTATTGTGCCCCCTTACTCCTACTTAGTTTCTGGGGAGAGTCTCAGAAACTAGTAGTTCCTTTAGTCCCATTTCCCGGAGGAATTTTAGGATGTCTGCAGGCTTCAACTAGGGCAAATGTTCCTCTTTTACCCAGTTATCTCCTAGGTGCTGTGCTTTAGGATTCTGGAGTGCTGTGCAGTTGGAAAGTATGTGGATGGAGGTTTCTTCCTCCATTCCACAAAATCTGCACTCCACTATTTTGAGCTTTTTCAGGTGTCCATTCAGGCGACAATGTCCCGTTAGGATCTCTATTAAAACTCTTAGTGCAGTTTTACTTCGAGTTATGCATTCTTTTGATCTCAGCAGGTTGTAGTCACCCAGAAGAGTCTTTGATTGTATAAGCCCCACTAGATCTTTCCAATGGTCAGATCTCCTCTTTTTCTCGGCTTCACTTACTTCTTCCAATATCACATTGGGGCTGATTCCGCAAAAGTGTTCAGGCCCCCAGAAAGGTATTTCAGTTTCCCTCTTTGCTAGTTCATCTGCTATTTCATCAACTTCTATTCCAGTGTGTCCTGGAATCCATAGTAAGGTGACTATGTTGTTCTCGCCTAGTTCATTGAGTTTGTCTAGGCATTCCCACACCATTTTGGAACTGACTACACAAAAGTGCCTTAATGGCTGCTTGACTATCCGACATTATGATAATCCTTTGTCTTCTGTATCCTTTATCAATATTGAACTGGGCACACTTTCTTATGGCGTGGATTTCCACTTGAAAGATACTTGGGGTTTTTCCAAAGCTTTCAGAGTGTTTGGTTCCTGGCCCGAACACTCCTATCCCAATTCCTTCTATTGCTTTTGAGCCGTCAGTGTACCATTGAATGGCATTTTTCCAAGTCTGGTAATGGTATTTGGATCCCATTCCTTCTTGTTGCTCATTTCCGTAACGAATTTCTTTGAAAAGTTATACTTTTTCATCATACCGTCTGTGGCATGGCATGTCCCAGGTTGTCTGATTTCTAAGAAGTGAGCGGTTGGTTTTTTTTAATGATTCCCTCTCTACTAAGTCTGTATCTTGTTCTTTCTGCAACATCCTGCTCCTAATAAGTTATCGAATTCTATTTCCTTTGCCCCATTGGAAATGATGATAATAAAAGACAATTTGATTAATGGGATTTGATACCAGTGGAATGTTTTCATTTATCATTTTACCCAATTGAAATATATGTACTTAAGTCTATATTTATCCTCATTTTTTATCATCGTAGATACTATGTAGTTTATAAAGTATTGACTCCATTGTGAAAATATATATGACAGCTAATAGAGTCCAATGGAAGATAATAAAAATTAAGGTGAGTACTGGTGCGGCGAGTGCAGAGAGGTGCAGAGAGGAATACTACTGAGGGTGGTGCAGGCGTAAAGGACAGTGGGTGGACTGGCAGCAGCAGTGCTGTCACGGTCCTACCCATTGGGCTTGATGGCTAGAGCCAGACATAAACGCTGGAGGGGTGCGAGCAGAGAGGAAGTACAGGAATGGATGGATGAGGAAATGGAGAGAAGGTGGGATGAGTATGAGGGCGCGCTGAAAGGAGCGATTGGGAGCAGGAGAAATTGGGTGAACCAGAAATTTGGAGAGGTGAACTACTACTTGACGCAGGTGCTCAGAGGGCATGGGTCAAGAGTGGGTTACCTCCACAAGATTGGGAAAAGAGAAACTGGAGTGTGCGAGAGATGTGAAGTGGAGGATGAAGTGAACATGTGTTTAGATGTTGGAAGAATGAGGAAGTTTTGAAAAAGTTAGAAAATAAACTGGGAGAGGCGGTGTTTTGGGTATGGTGGAGATTATGTTGAGGGGCGAGGAGGAATGGATGGAGATAAGTGGCGTGGTAGAGAGCATGATCAGGGGAAGAGAAGGACTCGCCATGGCATGAGAGAGGTAGGAGTGATAGAGGGAAGAAGATGATAGAGAGTGTGTGAGGGACCGCCGTCCGTCTTGACGTATGCTAGGGTAGTGATTCCAAGGCGGGAGTAGAGTCAGAAAACCTCGTTTGTATATCTTCCATATGTTATCATAATAGCTCAATCAGCAAATTATAAATGACACTTTTTTGTGGTTCATCTAATCGGTAGAAATCATTCTTTGTAATCAACGGATGAAAATATTCAACTTCTATCTTAACATTCCAAAAGTATTGGAATTAAAGTAAATAATAAGAATAGTAGTTGCGTTCTATAACGTAGGTATTGGAAAAATCCAAATGGTCGGTATAAGGGCACGATCACAAACTAAAAGCAACAGAAGCCATGATATAGTACGCTGAAACCTCATCTCAAAAGAAAGCATAGTAGTTGTTTACATAAAAAGTCATCGAAACGATAGTTACACGGAAAATGGAAAAATAGTACTTACCCAATAAGACAATAATAAGCAACGTCAACATAGCTTCATCTCTCACCATCCTGATTAGTGTTGTGTCTGAAATATGAAAACAACTATTAACAGAGGGTGAGACAATAAAAAAGGTATATTATTCAATTTGCTCCAGACTTTCTGTACAATACTTTGTTTATAGGCTCAACTACCCAACAAAACGCGTTCTCCGAACAATTAAAGAGGAAAGGAGATTCATTCACCCCTCCAATCCTTGTCAAAACATCCAATACTTCTTAAGCCACTCTGGACGTGCCACTAGTCTGAGGATTGGACACTTGAGGTGATAGGGATATGAAACTCACCACTTATCCTTATCCGTATGCCCATTTCCGGAAGCGATACGTGGGTTTCGTTACGTTACGTGAAACGTATCAATCCGTCACACGTACCTAATGTACGTATAGGTTTGTTGTGTTTCGTGTTCGTGTTTTTCAACGACCAAACGACAAAAGTAAGGCTGTGTGCTCAAAAATCATAACCTTATTCTCTATGATAAAGATAATAGTGTCTCACTATTTTTTAGGTTAAAAACTGTATGGTTACGTTACGAACGCATTTGCTTTATACTTCCTTTTGATTAATCATGTATCTCCGATACGTTACGTGTACGGATAAAGATAGGTGATTCATGTCCCAATGGATTAATACGTGAACATAAACAGAGCAAGCGAGGTTCTAGTATTACGCCTGAATAATCAATGTTTGTTTCACATTGAGACCTCGGTGTTAATCCTTATTTGCAGCTGACTGAAACAAGGTTTGGTTGAAGAGTTGCAGCTGAATGTTGAATATTATTCTGTTCAATGCTGAGAGTAAGTAGATATCATCCAAATAAATTTTTCTCGCAAAAAATCTTCTTCGACCACAACTTTCCAGTTCAGCCAATTCTCTGCATAATAGAAAATGGCTGTCTCTCATCTTCGCTTTTCATCAGAAAGAAGCCATGGACAATATCGGTTCTAAAATTAACCCATATGTTACACCAAACTTAGAAACCCTTGGACTGCTGCAGACACTTCCAAGTGTTGCCACTTAAGCTCTGCTAGTTAAGTTACTTTTAATTAAGTAGACAATAACCCCGAACACCGGTATTTCTCAAACATTCAAGAAGTGGAACATGGGTAACACAGTCAAAAGCTTCAGATAGATCAAGAAACAAACACAAACATGATGTGCTTTCGTTAAGTGATTGTATTATTCGACAGATGAAATCAAGGGCTGCGTCTTCCGTAGATTTTTTTCAAGTGAATAGATACAAGCGATATTAAAAAATGCTGCTCCTCCCTTATTTGGCAGTTTCTATCAATCCATACGGTATTTGGAATATCGGCAAAATAAATTCTGCTTTGATGCGTCATGTCATTAAAATACTTTGTGTGGACCAATATATGTTCACTTTTCAATAACCAACTAACGATGGATGATTCAACATTAAAATTAAACGTTACAATGTATTATAAAAGTGGTAGTCACAGATCTTGAATTTCATTAATAAACAAATAGGCTGATTTATATTAGAAATAATGGAAATAAAAATGGATGAGCTCTCTTTTCATTTCTGGATATGCTTATAGGTTTCTTGACACGTTTGTATAAATAAGTTACTGTTATTAAAAACGACATTCCATTGTCAGTTTTTCACGCTTTTAATGATTAATAATCCAGAATGGCATTAAAAACGTCCGAATATCACGGAAAAAACAGGGGCTGATATATCTCTTTCTATTTAGTGCCTGTAAAATGTGAATAATGGGATATTAAGGAATCTACGAAAAATGTATGAAATTGGGAATCGAAATCCCATAAATTTATATTTGAAAACTGTGCCGCTTCGGAATATTGCTAACAAAAAGTATTCTTCTGTTATTTTCGGGAAATTCAGCCACAATTTATTTATTATTTTCATTTCAAAGTCCCAGTAGGTATCGTTTCAGCTATCCTTATCAAAATATAACTATACAATTGATAATATTCTCAGGTTTGAGAGTGTATATGACCATGTAAATGGTCGCGCACATACCAACGTAAGGCTACCGGAGCGAACAGCAATTTCCTGCTAAACCTGGGCTTTGTCAACTGATCAAATGCTATGTTAATAAACATGGAATAACATATTTTGGTTTGACTATATTGACGGAAGAAACAGGATGAAAATGCAAATGAACTGAAAAAGCCAAATTTTGGAGGTCTAAAAAAACTTAACAAATTGTCGACCAAAATTTCCTTGTGCATTTTCTGCCATCTTGAAAAAGAGCTGAGTTTAGTTTTTTCATAAGAACTCGGTTCTCTGTTGATAGGAGAGTTTTCAGTGAATATTTTTCTGTTGCTTTCTTCATGATCTACATTTAATGTCCTATACATCTTTCACGTATCGTACAGATATTGGACATTTTTGAAACTTTTGTTCCAAACTTCACACTCTATCAATTTAATATGCTTGTTATGGGATCGGATGTTTTTGAGCAATTGAATTGATATTTACCACATATAAATGAGAGAGTGATATTAATGAAAGCTTTGTGGTAATTTCGAGCTGCGGCATATGAATAAGTTATTGTAGGTATGTATCGAAATAAAACGCAATTACAGAATTGATATTTTGGACTTGTGATTAAAAAAATAATATTTTTTTGTTTTCATTCCAACCAATTGAGAAACATGGATAATAGAAATTTGAGATAAAAATAACGCGTTCTATATATTTAATACACAGGCAATGTGGAGTTTTCCAATTTCTTCAATTATAAACTTTCAGAGCTTGGCAATCACAAAGCATATTAGCACAGGAATTAGAAATATCCAATTATTTATAAGTCAAGAGGAAGGTATCAATTATTGGTTAAAGTTCATTTCGAAAACGAATCAACGATAGAGATGTGCATACTACCAGAGTTCGGCAAAAGTCCGTGACAAATATCCGTGACAAATATCGAAGAAAATATAAATTTTTTGAGAAATATTCCTATACCTACCACAAATTTTACTTTAACTTAAACTATAATTTGGAAATATTTTGAATTATACAGGGTGTTCCAATAAAGTGTGACATATCAAAGTTATACTTTTTCTTATAAAACACCCTATATTTTATTGCATTCTCAGATTGCCACTAAAAAAATAATACTCTTTTATAATGGTTCCTATACCTAAATGCAGATAAAACGTAAAAGAACAAACAAATTTAGAAACCATTGTTACTTCAGAAGATGTTTTTTGTATAAGATAATTCAGTGATCCGTGGCCTGTTTTATACACTTCGAATACATCGCCAAAGAAAAAAATCTCAGGGCCTGAGGTGTGGCATTCGTGCTGGTCATTCTGCAGGACCTCGAGGACCAATCCACCTATCTTGATAATTCTCATCAATTTCTGAGTTGCCTGATATAGACTGGCGGGGCTCCGTCTTGTTGGAATATCACCTCTTGAATCTCATGTGGATTTTGGG
>CAJUYG010004235.1:0-17432 GCA_910591675.1 Galerucella calmariensis
TTGTAAAATTCTTAGGATCACTCTGTAAAATATAAATTTCTATTTGAATATTTAATGAGGTTACTGTGCTGTCAGACATTAAGAAATAGAGTATAGTAAGAATGATCCAACAGTCCTATAGAATTTTCAGGTAATAATTTATTATTCGCAAACAAAATAAATACGACCCTGTCACGGCTGATACTTCTATGACTTTATTGCATGTCACTATCCCATCTCAGGTCAGGTCAGTTTCTTAGATCGTGGAAAGCACTATACATTCACTCGTTTGATGAAGATACTGTGTTAGCAAAACGCGTTACAAGTTAAATTGAACATTATTTCAAATAAAATAAGAATTTAAACAAATTAAATTGTTTTATTTTATCATTAAATGGTTTTAAACTTGTTTAGATGATTTTTTAGTTAGAGCAGTTATTTAATGTGCAAAGATAATTTGAAAAATTCTTAAAGCGCCGATTATGTCCTTCAGGTAGGTGAGGTTATTAGAAGGTATTTTAGAGGAGCGGAAGGGCACACCCAAAAAGTCGTCTAGAAAATGAAAAACCGACCGTATTCAGTAATACACAACTTTAAAAACTTCCTCGCTCAACTTTCTTCATCGTATCTGAGTAAAAAGTCAGAGATTCGAAGTAGTTTATAGAATTTTTCCACTACTAGCCAAATTTAAGACAAACATTAAAAATAATTCAGAAACGCACCACGAGAAGCGCTTACCCAAGTACCCAAGTACACTGTCAGTCTTCGATATATTATGAATGTATTCGTTATGTTATCAATCATTTTTGGTTGAGCGCGAATTTTAAACTAATGGCATTTTTATTCAAATAATTTTATCTTGATAGGTAATTTCCAGCAGGTTAAAGACGATCTCCTGGGTATACAAAATTATGTTGCACAAGTTTGTGTTGAACTACTATCCCTGAATTATATTAAGTATATTAAGTACCAAGTGTCAAAAACGTTTTTTTGGTCACGAGTGTGTAAAGTGACGTTTTGTGAATGACAAACCCGTGTTTTAGATGCGGTATATTGAACGAATGTAAAATCCTTTGGAGATTTCGTACTAGTTTCATTGTCTCTAGAATTGGTTGGAGAACACGTCAGTGGATTTTCTTGAAAAAATATTGATTAATCGCCGAGAAACAGCGAGTTGATCGTCGAAAGTCGCTTTTCTGACATTGCTACACAAATTTTAGGAAAAAATAAATGTCATATTCGCGTTCAGCAATCTCAAAAATATAAACTGTTTTTAGCGTTTTTAGACCGAGGGGGTATTCCTCTCCTCTATTTTGATATTTGTGCTGGTTTGAACAACTTTTTCTCGCGTTTTCTGATGATGCCTGTCGAATTAAAATCGTAGATAATGGAAAGTGTGCGAAAATATGTCGGTATTGGACGGAGTAGAATTCAATGAGACCTCTGGCGGAAAAAATTGTAATTGTCGCAACGAGTAAAATAATTCGTTTTGCATTGTTTTTGTATTATATGCAAAGCAACGTAATTACCGTAAATTCGTACTTTATTTGTTCAATTTTGTGTCAGTGACAAGTTTAAAACTGTGTTTTTCTATTTAACTCAACTGTCATCAATTCTGAGGTAATATTCTTATATAATAAGAGATATTATGGAAGAGGTTATGTCATTCTATTTTTTGTTTTCATTGCAGATCAAAGAGAAAATAAGTCGGTATTAAAGATTTAAAATATTACTCAATACAAACCTACCTTCCCTGCAACTTTTGTAGATATAATTATATCAAAAATTAAATAAAAACACGAAATCAGACCTAAAACTAAACTGTTAATTGAACGCTTGTTGTACTTTTCACTAAATACAAACCTACCTTCCCTGCAACTTTTGTAGATATAATTATATCAAAAATTAAATAAAAACACGAAATCATACCTAAAACTAAACAGTTAATTGAACGCTTGTTGTACTTTTCACAAATATCAATCATACCTATTACTCCGAAAATAAAAATATTAGGAGTCAAAATTTAGTTTAACAACACAAAATTCTAAAGCACAATCAAAGAAAAAGCAAAAGTTTTACAAAACACACACTGAAAATAACTAAAACAGCAAAATGAAACCACTTAAATATCAAAGGGCTTATACGGCAGCTGATTTGTTTTACTCGTTGCTAAGATGACGTTGACATTTCAGAGCGCCATCTATCGAATTCTACTTTTCCCAATAGAGATTTTTTCAAATTTTTATGTGGATGCATTGAAATTAATAGTGCGTGTAGTAAAAATGCTGTAAAATTTAGGTACATTTAACACAGTATGGAATATATCTGACAATATATGAAAAAAGGCATATTATATCATGCCTAATGCAAAACATTTTCCATGCTTTTCAAACACATTGTTAAAATTAGTTTTGTTACAAATTCTCAAACATTATAATCATAAAAATACCTCTAGCGTTAAGTAGTCGTATTTTTCCTGGAAAAAATATCTTGGATAGAATAGATTATATAATACTGAAGGTGTTATACAGCGTGGGTCAAGAGGAACTGTACATACTCCCACCTGGAGCTGCTATGGTAGAACTATAGTCTGGACGGTCCCAACAAAAATCACATGTAAACAAAGACCACGCGTGATCTATTCTAAGTCAGCTGCGTATTGGAGGACTCGCATTAAAATATTAGCAGTAGGGAACAGAATACTCCCAGTGAATGGGCATTCTGAACGCGCGAGGGTACTGCCACCGGAAAATCTTACCAAAGTTGAGGATAATGGGAACGAAGCTAATAGTTATACTAGATATTTGCGCATACCTCATGTCTCATATTGTCGTTTTACGCCATTTTACAGTTCGGTACACCAACTCCTGAGAGTTTGAAAACGTTCAAGCCCACGATGCGCATTAAGTAGGAATTATAAACTTTACGTTCGCATTCAGTTCGTCGTTGGCAGTTCAGTTCAGTTGAAGTTAAACTAAAGGGATCACACAATTACGTTTATAAAGTCAGTCCTCGTTCAGTTTGCAGTTTCCATAACGCCGGCACGCTGCGTCCGCGTTCGAGATGGCCAAGATTTAAGTTCGCAGTTGGCAGTTCAGGTATAAACCAATCAAAACGAAAGTTTTGCACCACGTGAGAAACGTCATTGGTCATCTGTTTAATGTACTCATCTTTTTCTGTTTTTTTTTCTTTTAAAAGCAGCATATAATGAATATGATGCAGCCCAAATACACTTGAAATCAAATAAATATTTTCATCCGTCCTTATTTTTTACAAAACAAAATATAAATAAAATCAGCTGAGATCTATCAAAATTGTCAAAATAATTTTCAACCAATCAAATCCTTAGCTGCCAACTGAAAGTTGTGAAGTTTATAAACGCAAAAATTTACCAACTGAACTGAACTGCAGAATGGAAACGACGCGAACGTCGCAAACTGCGAACTGAACGCGAACGTAAAGTTTATAGTCGTGCAAACAGCGAGTAAACATCTACGTACAGTGTGGGAAGAATTATTTATAAAATGTTGGAGTTTCAATCAAGTCTCAAAGGCAACATTTGAATAGTCAAACACGGAAAATTATAGCTATAGGTTCAGGAGCGTGGTGGTATGTATAGTACTTCATGACACCCTGTTTAACGTTATACAAACAACTTACCGACTTGCATATCCTTTATTTCAATCGTATTAGAAAATGTATTACAAGTAGAGTCGTCACCTCCACATACTCGGCAACGGTCTTCCTTGGTATTGGATCCCAGCATCCTGTCGCATCCTACAGGCTGATAGTATTCAATTATTTATAGTCAAATCACATATTAAGCATCCACTACAGTAGAACATATTTAATTTTTCATAAAAATCTTAACTTACTTGACATTTTCCCTGTACACACACGTCGTACCCTTCGTCAGTACATCTAGTACCATCCACAACAGCGTCAGCATGTCTGAAATAAAACCTTTCGCCCTTCGGCATGCACTGTAGCTCGCAAGGATTTGATCCTTTGGTGTAAGGTATCCATCTAGAATGAAATAGGAACAATTACAATTTTAACGATAATCTAAATTTGAAGACATACTCGTAGATCACTCCATCGAACTGTACGTTGTTGTGTTCGGCACATTGTTGAGCTCTGTAGTCTGTAGCATCTGGACAATCCTGGAATGAATCAGAGATATAATAATAATAATAATTTTTCTAAGGACGATAGTAAACTAGACACTATAATCATAACCAATTTCCTATCGCCATTTTCTTTTAATTACAGTCACTACTCATAAATATGCCATTTTTATTATTTCTTAATCTTCAGATACTTTTTGTAATCTTGTAAATACCATTGATATACAGGGTGGTCCGTAAGTAATGGACCAAAGTAAAATGGAAAATTTTTGGCCTTAAATATAACAATCTGACGCAACTTCCTTTAATAAAATATTGATAATAAAAAAGATACAGGGTGGCAAAGTTGAACTGTCAAAAATGTTTTTCTTCAGTAAATTGTAAGATTTTTGATATACAAACGTAAAAGTCTGAAGATAGGGGTTTTAGGGCCTGGGAGATCATAATATGCTGTTCATTTCGATATATTTTCTAGAGGGCGCCACAAAAGCTTTGTAATTGGTATAACTGTGTTATTAACTTATTTATCGCTAACGGTATCCCTCTATTTATTGAAAAATATTAAAACTGCATCATTTTTGCGACAAAAAGTTATACCTATCATAAGTCTCAAAAGTTACTGGTTTTCGAGATATTCACATTTTTAAACCCGCCTTCATAATTTTCATTTCAATTATTAGCACAAAAATAATAATGTTAGTAGGCGCTGATGTCAGAACATTTATTATCAGCTATAATATAGCAAGAACGTTAATAATTTGCAATAATTTTGCCATAACTTTCCTCAAGGATGTTGCTTTGAGGTAACAGCCCTCCGCCTTCGGAGTCGGGTTGTTACTAAGCAATACGCTTTCGAAATCTTTGACAATATGATTGCAAATTATCAATGTTTGTAGATCCAAAATCTTAATTTACTGAGAAACATTTTTTTTGACATTTCAACTTTGCCACCCTGTATCTTTCTTATCATCGATATTTTATTAAAAGAAGTCAGATTGTAATATTTTCAGGCGAGGAATCTTCCTTCTCACTTTGGACCATTACTTACGGACCACCCTGTATAATATATTCACCTTCGATTTAACTAACAAAGAAAACAATATTATTATCATAAATACGGTTGTTGAGTTAGTCATGGACCCCTAGGAAATTTCTTTATTGTTAACGCCCTGTTATCACATGGTTTATTAGTATTTCGCTTTTATGATGCCGATAGTATAACTTGTTACCTCATTTGAATTGCCATACCACATGTAGAGAACAACATAACCTTTCATGGTTAAAATATGGCTGTTTGAAAATATTTCCGAGTGAGATATTTATGTTACCGTGGAAGACCGAAAGTAGTGTCAACATTCGCCGGTGGATGTCGACAAATGTCAAATGCCTTGGTGAAAGTCCGAACATTTCTTAATTCTATTATACATTCGGACTTTCACCGGTATATGTCGACAAACACAAATGAGGTCTGCTGAATCTCGGACACTGCAGGTCGCGACAAGTTTTTAGACGGTTCCAGCCCCTTGTTTCAGTTAGCTTTGTCTTCGTCAGTCTAACGACAGTCTATCTTTTATAGATTAGCTAACAAAAATGGTACCTTGAAGCATCTTTTCACCCGTAATCAGTTCGTAATTTGTAAAGAAAAGTTACTTTCCATGGACGAAGTTTCAACAAAAGAAATGTCGCTAAGAGAAGCAGCTTCTGCTAATTCAAAAAGTGGAGGGCAAGGCTATACACGTTGTAACTGCAAAAGGAAGTGTTCTACGACTAAATGCAGCTGTAAAAGCAAGGAACTTTTGTGCAATTCGAAGTGCCACGGTAGTTTAAGTTGTTGCAATAAATAAGATATTATTTTTTATATTTCATTTAATATTTTTATGTACTACTGTTTGTTTTGAGTTCAACAAAGTCCTTTTCCCATATTATTTTAATAAATAAAGACCTACGGATTTCTTTTGTTTTTATTTAAAAAAATATATTTCGGTCTTTCATGGTAACATTTATAATTAACACACAAAAATGGCATAAATACTCAGGATTTGCATTGTAAGTAACTGGTAAATGCGGGAGTGGAGTACAATAAGCCAACAAGCACAAAAACTGCTCCCAAAAAGAGAAAAAAAGTAACTGGTACTGGTACTATTGAATACCAAAAAATTTTTTTATAAAAAAGGGGTAGCTTGTTACTTTCTCTTCTTACCTGTGTATTACAAGAAAAATGCCTAGTAGAAGGCCCAGAACAATCGTATCCTTCTGCACATTTCCTGGTTTGCGTCGATACACCTCCTCCACATGTCCTGGAACAAGGACTCGGTGCTGACCATTCCTCCCAAGGTCCTGCTTCCTCATCGTTGTTGTCTGTTACGAAACTACCAGGTAGATATAAGTTAGCTCCTTGCTGCCTTTTGAATCTGTCTTTGAAGTGTCGTATTTTCTAAAAATAAGTACAGAGAATTATCAAAAAATTTGAATTTAGAGGATTCGTAAAAACAGCGACACTTTTACAGCGGTTTTAGTAATTCTATAGGCTAATATTCTAAATTTTTGAGATCAAGTTTTGAGCCATATAGGGTTTACATTGAAAAAGGAAGACTTATAGAAGGTTTGGTGTGAAAGCGCTGTGAAAAGAGAGTAAAAAACCACTAGTGCATTTTACACTGTAAAAGTAGCAGGTAACTGATGCCTTTTGTCAAGTAAAAAGTTCAATTTAACATATCTTTCTAATCCTATTTTAAAATAAAACGATTTGTGCAGGTAAGATTAGCGCGTACAGGAAAAACACTTATGCCAAGACCGTAAATCATTCCGGATTTATAGCTTAGTGTGTAAGTTGGAGAAGCGTACAATTATCTTAATCGATAATTTTTTTTGTAACATTACAACGGCTTGGATTTATATGGACCCCACAGATCGTGTATGCTGGTTGGTAGTTTATAGTGGATTTTTTTGTAATTACTTCAATTTTAATTCTGTACGAAATTCGATTAAGTCAAAATTGCGGTGATTAACTGTTAAAAATATTAAAATGATCAATTTTTGATGAATTAAAATTGTTTTCAGCAAAACTAACTGTAATTAACACTGATACGAGTTCGACAAAGTTGAATTTTAATAGTTTTGCTTATAACTCTTGAATTATTTATTGTAGCGACCTGTTTTCTATCTCAATCGATTCAATAGAAAATTTCCTACATCACTATTTTGTTATTATTTATTTCATAGTTATAGTGCGTCAAACTTTCCTATTTTTGCCATCCTTACTTTGACAACCTATATAAATGGAAAATCCAGTTGTTTACAGTAGTGTTGATTTTTTTCCACGTAGACAGATTCTTCAAGAATGTTCAGCCAAAATTTCAGCTCACTATTAGCATTTTCACGATTTTTTTAGTCAATTGCTCATTATTATAAAATAAAATTTCAATTTCTCAAACGAGCAAATGGTACCAGCCGTTTTTTCATCCCCAGCTTCAGTTTATCAACAATAATTCTTCTAGTGAAAAAGTACTATCTGCTAAATCTTGACAAGAAATCTTTAAACATAATCATTGTATTGCCATTGATGAAACGAATATACAATTTTTCCAATTAAACGGTACGGATTCCTGCTGCTCGTAGCATCTGCAAATAATAATTTCTCCTTGACATTACAATGAAATAATTTCTTGCGGAAATTATCAGACCATTTAACCTGACAAACGAGTTGTCGTTACAGAAGATCAATGGCAAAATGCAGACATCCAGCAGACTGTTTAAAAACCAGACGTTGCCTAGACAGAATTCCTTATAAGTAACTACCCATAACCAGATGCTTAAACTTAGAAGTGACTATGTGTACTACGGGAACGTAAAAGCAAATTATTTTTTGGAAATGTACAACAAATATACACTGAGATTACGAGGATTCCTCTTTCTTCGAATAAGAGTTACACTCCCCATTTTTTATGGGGAAGTATGTTTTGGTGAGTTAATGCAATTTTTAAGAAAAAATAGTTATTTCTGTACCAAGTGATTCTTTATCGGACGAGTCTGAAATTATGAGACGAGCGAGCGAGGCGAATAACCGGCGAGTTTGATAAAGACACTTTACTGACGTGGCTCATACACAATTTTATCGCCAACTGTTCAGAATTCAGGCGTCAGACGACTTTACTGACGGTTGGCGATTTGATAATAGTTATTTGTATGCCAAGGACTGAAAGTGCTACTTTGTTGGACGAGTCTGAAAATTGCGAGACGAGCAAAGCGATGCGAGCAACAGACGAGTCCAACATAGTAGTATTTCAGCCGCGGCGTACACAACATTTTTTAGACGACGCATAAGATCCAAAACTTTTTCAATTACACTGAGGAAAGAAAATAAATAATGGAGAGTAAACACTTTATTTATTGAACAATATAATGTATTTAATGATATTTGCAATGTCAATATTAATTTATGAATTATTTGCAAAAAGTAATGTTGATTGTACCTTCAGGACAATTATTTATATTTATTGGATTGGAAGCAGATATCTCTACCAGAGTGTTCGAAAGTGTTTTGCAGTACGGAACTGTCACTTTCACTAAATGGAACATTCAAAACGCAACTCTCGGTATGTAAATGAATACAGAACGAGCAACTTTCAGATGGCGTCGTCAAAAAAATACTTTTTTCTACAATCACATTGAAAAGTAGGCTTTTTCGCTTTCCATTGACAACAAAAAGTTGAGGTTTCTTGAGGAGAGTTACTTTACGCTCGCCGAGCGTAAAAAACTGCAAAATGCTCGTTGCTCATAAAAAAACGATAATATTAACATAATTGTATTGACAGTGACAGTGGCAGTGACACTAGTGACAGTGACATTATAGAGCAGCTTGGCTAGGAAGTGTTTTTGTCTTCTGAAAATCTTTTACAATCTAATAAATCGCTGTTTTGTTAAGTTTTTAATGTTTTAAATAATAATTAGTGTGATTGCGATGTTACCGTATTAATTTTGTTTGTGTTTTTGTGCTTAATTGTGGTGCCATACGCTCTGAATATTTTGCATATACTGGCCGGATGGCCCTGATAGCTGAGGCCTTTCTAATAATATTGAAGAATAAGAAGAAGTCATTCCAATTCTAATCTAATCTAATGTCTGCTCTCTATAAAAACACAGGAATATAAAATACTCTATAAATGAAGCCACATATTGCTTAACAAAGGTATGATTAATATTAACAACAATAAAGTGAAGAAGAAATTAAATGTAGTTAGTGAAAAAATAATTATAATAACTTCTCAAACACAACAATCATTAGTATCATTACCAACTAATGAAAGTAGCTGCCATAGCTGATGCAGACCAAACATCGCAAACTCTAAACAGTATTTGACGAAAATGTAGATTTTAATAAATTACTATTATAATTTTCTAAATGAAATATGTACGTAAGTTTAAGCATCCGTTCATGGGTAATGTAGCCATTACTAAACTGGAATTAATACACGATTAATTAAATACTATTCGCGGTTGAGAGAATAAGTTGGCCTCGACCTTCTTATTTTCACAACTGGATTACATAATATAAACACAGCTTCTTTTATCGCCTACAGATTAGTGTTTGTTTATATTAGCAAAATTCCTCTTAATCTTTTTATGCTTTTTAATTGATACTATATGAAAGGTAGATAGTTTATACCGAGGGAAAAAAATATAAAACTAATGTTTAGAACATTCCACATCTCTTATATTAACAAGATTTTACATTAGACGATTAGACTGCCCCAAGTGTATAAATTGGATCGAGAACTGCCGTGAATAACCTATTCACTTTCATTGTGTAGACTTGTTAATCTTTGAAAAATAATAAATGGTTATAGGGACGTATTTAAAAAGGATTCAAACTAAATGAAAAGGATAATATTTATATACAATATTTTTTATTTATATGCTGATCGAAATCAATTGTCACACATGCAGGAAACGCTTTAGCAGCCCTTAACTATTAGATGCAGGAACAAGCGTTGTCTTCAGCCCATTGCTTATATTGTAGACATGGCACTGTAGTAGAATAGCGTCAGTCAAAATAGCGCTAGGTTAAAACAACGACGGACAAAATAGCACTGGACAAAAACAGCGCAGGGCAAAATAGCGCTAGACAAAATAGCGCTGGACAAAATAGCGCAGAACAAAAACAGCGGCGGACAAAATAACGCTGGACAAAATAGCACCGTACAAAAATAGCGCAGAACAAAAACAGCGTCGTACAAAATAGCGTTCGACAAAATAGCACTCCGACCAAATAATGAAATGAAATATCCAACTTTTTCTAAAGTAAATGTAAATGATAATATAATGAAAATGTAATGATGATGAATATTGCATGAGTCTGCCTGTAATAATGATATTCTAGTTTTCTATACTTTGATCTGTGTCAGCTGGTCGGGAGCGGATGTTGAATTGACTTCTGAAAACTATTGTTATGACTATTATTTATGAAATAATTATTTTCCTAACAAGTGCGGAAAGTGATACTTTCAAAACTAAAATGCGTGCGGGAAAGTGGGTTAAAACGCACGGTCGTAGAAAATAGTATTTTATGCAACGATCATGTAATGATAGCCATTAAGACACTAGCATGTTGTAGGATACGAAACGAGCCGCAGGCGAGTTTCGTATATAATATGCGAGTGTATTAATGGCCATTACATGGAAGTTGCATACAATATTTTTTCTACTCCGATTATTAAGAATTATTTA
This sequence comes from Galerucella calmariensis, assembly GCA_910591675.1. NCBI lineage: Eukaryota > Metazoa > Arthropoda > Insecta > Coleoptera > Chrysomelidae > Galerucella > Galerucella calmariensis. The sequence goes on from CAJUYG010004235.1 coordinate 10,833, forward strand.
ATTAATTTTCTCCAATCCATAAATTGTTCGTATAATTTTCCATAAGTTTTCTTGGATTTTTCTGGTAATATGTTGTCAACTGCATTTTACGCTCTTTCTCTAATTTCTGGAGGCGTCAGAGAAAATTCTTCGTTATCACTCATTATTTTAACACAATTTATTTATTTAGTTTGATTAATTTTAAATATAGTCACTTTTGAAAATCAAAATTATTTGACAGCTGTCAAATTACGTGTCACTTAATAGGTCTGTTCGCCTGCAATAAAAGTGTAGCACTGAGCTATATAATTTTGAAAAATTCAGGTCTATCTGTGAAAAAATGCGTGTAAAATTGCTAAATTTGGGACTATCTATGTATATTGCATTTGTATACTGCAAGAAGCATTAAAACATATGTTTAAAAACCATAAACTGCCTTTTAAACTGAAGTGTTCAAGCAACACTCGAATTTAATTTAAATATTTCCCTTTTGTTCCTTAAACCGACTCTGTTTACCTAATATTTAGTTCTCCCATCCCAACTGCAAACTCATAAAAAAAGTACAGCTTTTGTTTACGCATTGCCTATAAAAACTTTCCACTGAAAACAAAACAATCTCTCATCTCACTTCAATTCAGTTTACCCACCTAGAAACATACAACAAATTGTAACTTAGACTTGCCCAGTTCTAACGAATTTCAAACTTCCTTACCCTAAAGACAATAGATTAGCTCAAACATGCATTTTTCTCTCAGCTATCTCTTTCTACACCCTAAAAAACGTATCGCTCCTTCTCTTTCATAAAAATTAGCGCCAATCCCCCACGTCCGGTGGGAGATCGGAAAATCGAAAGAAACGATTCTTTTAGCCAGTAGCTTTCTGTGTGTTGCTCAAAGTACTCACGTTCTCTCTGTATGCATATTCTCTCGTCTTGCATATAAAAAACCCTTAGTAACACGTGTGTAATTAATGTTACTTTTAATTTGTTATGAAGCGATATTATAATTTATATAACCTTAGTTGTGCCTAGTAGCGACGCAATTGTAAAAATTTCTTTTGTGTTATTTGTTCCTCAGAACTTATATGAGCTAAGTTCATTAAAAATCAAGTGCAGCAAACTGGATATTTTATTGATAACTAGTAGTCGATATAACCTTTTTTAAACAGTCCGACAAAGTTCCTGCTTGTGTCAGTTTCTTTTTCCGACACCGTCAAAGGTAATATAATACCTACTGAAAATAATCAACCTGAATCAAAACCTAATTACAGTCCACTACAAACTTTTCGGTATTGAGTTTTTAACCACCAATACTCGAACATGGTCCTCAGAGCCGGGATTATTTCAAGGTAATTTATATGGAATGGAAAAAACAAGTTTCATCGCTGGATTTTTTATGAAAAAATTTAGTACATCGAAAAAGCAAAAGACTGCCCTATCTCAAGTAAGAAGAAAAAGTGTATGATAGTTCGTTGATGTGTACGGTAGTGAACTTCACTAGAAAATTGAGTAAGGTTTTATTTTTATTTTTAAATTTTGCCAGTTGAATTTGCGAAACATACATTCCCCATTTTTTATGTTTATTGTTATAACAGATTGTCAAACGGACAATCTAATTTTACATGTTTGTGTATGTTGCTTTGTTTTTTTGTTACAGGGTGAAGCAGCTACAAGAAATAAAAAATAAAAAGTGTTTTATTTAATCCCAAACTAATTTCCCAATCCTATTTGTATGATCGCAAAATTGTAATCGCTGGCAAAATATTGTATGGTTTTTATTTAAACATTTACTTATTTTTTACTAGTATAAATAAACTAGTATTTATGGAAAACAGTATTTAAAATATTTTTTGAATCAAAAATCTGATTCAAGTTTATATAGCGTTTTATGGTTTTAATTTTAAATTTCTTTTTCTAATAATAAAAAACAAAGTTAATTTACACAGCTTAGAAATGTGTTCTCTATAGGGGAACCTATTTTCAATTTTAGTTCAATCTTAAAATACTTAGAATTATTTGTAGAAAAGTTGTATAATAATTTAACAATGGAAGATTTTAAGAGAAACAGAACTGTTTGCAAAACTCAAATTACACGGTTCAAAAACTGGACCGAAGCTAATTTAGACTGCACAAACAAAAATCAAATTAAAATCAGATTGGAACAAGCCGAAAAGTATTTTAACCAATATTTAGAAAACCAGGATGAATTAGAGAAACTTGGCGAGAATTCAGACGACCGCGAGTTAACAGAAAAAACGTATTTCGACGCTCAGGAAATTTTGAGAAATATTTTAGACCAGATTGAATCAGACAAAGACACTAAATCAAACACTAGTCAATCTGTTAATCATTCAAAATCTAGACTTAAACTGCCTGAGATCAAAATACCGGCATTTTCTGGAAACTCTCTCGAATATCCCACATTTATAAATTTATTTAGATCTTTGATTATTGATAATCCAAACATAACGTCAGATTCTGAGAAATTGTTCTATCTCAGGTCACATTTAACTGGTGAAGCACTCTCGTTAGTACAGGCGCTTAGCATAACTGATCAGAATTTCCATGTATCTCTAGACTTGCTAGAAAAAAGGTACAACAATAACAGGCAAATTGTTGCCAATTTATTTCAAAATATTTTAAGCTCGCAAGAAGTTGTTAAAAGCACTATAGCTAATTTAAGAACTTTCCTGTCTAATTCACAAACCGCATGGGAAGCTCTAAATACTTTAAACTTCACTCCGGATCAGTTATTTAAATCTTTATTAGTTCAAATTTTAGTTCAGAAATTAGATTATCAATCGCGCAAAGCTTTTGAAGAGCAAATAAAATCAACAGATGTTTTAAGCACACCTAATGACTTTTTTGATTTCCTACACAAGCGCTGTGTAGTCTTAGAAAACACAGCTAGCTCTCAAACAAGTAAATCAGATAATGTGAAAACAATCTCACCCCGTGTAAATAATGTTAAACAAGAGAAATTCTCTTTTTATGTATCTCAAAACGAATCAGGTAATCCACAAAATGTAATGCATCAAGCTCAAGCTTACACTCAGTCGTGTATATTTTGCAAAGACACGTCTCACAGACTTTACACGTGCTCAAAATTTTTAGCTCTTTCCATAAACGATAGAAAGTCATTTATTTTTAATAATGGTTTATGTATCAACTGTTTAGGAAAAAAGCATCAGTTAAAAGATTGTTTATCGAAAAAACGTTGTTCAATTTGCAATCGCAAGCACCACACATTAATTCATGATGTAGACAACCCCCAAGTACTCTTTCAATCACATGAACAAAATCAACAGGTTGTATCTCATCCTATCCCAAATGTACATGTTCCCCCTCCGCAATTTTCAAACACCTCACCTCCAGCCACTCATTTGCAACTAGATAGAAATAATCCTAGTAGCTGACCAGCAAATAAGAATGTCTTGTCAGCCTCAGCCCTCTCAACCTCCCAAAACTATGTACTTTTAGCTACTGCCAACGTTTTAATTCAAACCCCGCACGGCACCCCAGTTTTAGCACGAGCATTAATGGACAGCGGAAGTCAAACTTCATTTATAACCTCGTCATTGCTTAAAAAAGCCGGTCTCACACCTTTTAATCAGCATCTTCAAGTCTCGGGCATTTGCCAAAATACTAATGTAGTAAATACCATGGTAAATTTCAATTTTTACTCGCAATATTCTCATAACCCTACTTTTAACATTACTTGTGCAGTAGTAGACAAGATAACATCACATTTACCACAGATTCCAATTAATAGGAAAAAACTGAACATACCCCAATACTTCATAACTTGTTTAGCCGATACTTCATTTGAACTTCCCTCGTCGATAGATTTACTTTTAGGTTCAGATAAATATTCTGAACTTGTACAAAACGGATTGTATAAGTTAGGCAAAGGATTACCCACCTTAGTAAATACACACTTAGGGTGGATAATAGCAGGAAGTGTTGAAACAGAAAGCGCTTCTCCCTCTAGTGCTTATCACTCGCTCTCGCATTTTTGTACAAACATAGAAACTTTATCTCACACTCAAAATGTTAACAATTTAGCTCGTAAAATTGATTCTCTCTCTCACACACACAACACTGAAAGTCTAGCTCACTCTCAAAATGTTAGTAATAAACCTCTTACTCAAAATTTTGAACACTTATCTCATCATAATTTATCATTTGTAAACAACAACCTGTCTCCAGAACTAATATCTCATTCTCTCAATGTATCAACTAGCACTCTCACTCTCTCAAACAAAATACTTAAGGCTGAGTCACTCCCCCCTATATCTCAAGAATCTCTACACTCATCTAAAACAGAAGCACCTCAAGAATATGAAGTCATACAGAAAGGTATTAGTCAACTGGACTCATCTAACACTTGGCTTAACTCTATTGAAAATGTGATGGAAAGATTTTGGGAACAAGAAGAAGTATTACTTTCCCCCATCATGTCTCTAGAAGACGAACTTGCAGAAGAAATCTACAAGAGCACAACAAAACGGCTGTGTAATGGAAAATTTCAAGTTGATTTACCCTTCATATCAAAGGACATTCATACTTCACTTGGAGACTCATTTCAAATTGCAAGAAACCGATTTCTCTCCCTAGAAAAAAAGTTACACAAAGATCCTACCCTCTTTACAGAATACAAGAAAATTCTAGACGAATATTTACTGCTTGGTCATGCACGTATAATCCCACTATCTCTTGTTAATGAAAAACAAGAAAATAAATATTTTGTCCCTCACTTAGTTGTTAGTAGAGATCAAAGTATTTCAACTAAACTCAGAATTGTATTTGATTTCTCTTGTCCTACCACTTCAAAACTATCTCTAAATGACATTCTCTTAACAGGCCCTAGAGTGCAACCGGAACTGTTCGATATTCTGTGTCGTTTTCGCTCATTTTCTTATGTACTCACCGCCGACGTACAAAAAATGTATAGGCAAATAGTAATGAACCCTGAACACAATTTTCTCCAAAATATCCTTTGGCGAAACTCCCCAAACGATCCCCTGACCTGCATTGAACTAACCTGTGTTAGTTTCGGTCAAAGAAGTGCACCCTATGTCGCTGTTAGAACCTTAAACGAAATCGCTTATCACAACCCTGAATTATCTTTAGCTAAGAACGCAATTTTAACTCAAACTTATGTCGATGACATTCTCGCTGGAGCGAATTCAGTACAAGAATTGGCTCAGCTAAAAAATGAACTACAAGAGTGCCTAAATCCGTATGGGTTTGCACTACACAAGTTTTGCTCAAATTTAGAAATAAATAAACCTCATGTAAACTCGGAATCAAAAGATCTGAACCTCGAAAACTCACCTTGTAAAATTTTAGGTCTCAATTGGACACCTTCGAGTGACAATTTTCGCATAACTGTCCCTTCGCAAATCCCTGTAAATAATATAACTAAACGAATTGTTTTGTCAGTAATTTCTAGTTGTTTTGACCCCCTCGGTTTAGTAAACCCTCTAATTGCTAGAGGAAAACTTATAATGCAAAAGTTGTGGTTACACAAAATTGATTGGGATGAACCCATAACAGACGCCAACATTTTGTCAGACTGGACGGAATTTTGTCAAACCCTCACACTTCTAAAAGACTTAGAAATTCCCCGTCTTGTGTTGTTACCAAAAAAGACAGCGTATTTAGAGATTCATGCTTTTTGCGATGCCAGTTCGGTAGCTTACGGTGGAAATGTTTACCTTCGCTCGGTGTACACTGACAATACTGTACAGTGTATGTTAATAGCCTCCAAATCTCGTGTATCACCACTCAAAACAATTGCAACTATTCCTAAGCTAGAACTCACAGCAATGACTTTACTCACTACCCTTGTTAACCGCATTTTAAACATTTTTAACAATCAATTCATATTTAAATCTATAAACCTATGGTCTGATTCTCAAATTGCTCTGTCTTGGATAAAAGGTCACCCCTCCCGTTGGTCAGTTTATGTAAGTAACAGAGTAGCCCAAATTCAAAGTAATTCAAAAAATTTCCAGTGGCGTCACATTAAATCTTCTCTCAATCCAGCAGATCTTTTATCTCGAGGACTTCTTCCTAAAAACCAACATGACTTTTGGTTTCATGGTCCATTATTTTTGCACAACTCTGACACGGATTTCAACTCCCTTGACTCATTTACTTTAGTACCCTCACCTCCAGAAACAAAAAAGACTACACTGACTGTAACTACAAATATCCCTGACTTTTGGATATCATTGTTCAATTCTTTTAATTCCTTCTCTAAATTAGTACGCTCTCTCGCCTTCATGTTTAGATTCATAAATAATGTCAAGTCAACTCAAACAAAGGTTACAGGACCTCTCACTACTTTAGAACTAGAAAAGTCTAGAACATTTATATTGCTCAGAACACAATTATCGTACTTTGCCAAAGAACTCTCTTTGTTGTCATCTAATCAATTAATACCCAACAAACAAATTTTATCTCTCAGCCCTTTCCTGGACTCTAACAAATTGATTAGAGTTGGAGGAAGACTATCTTACTCGTCATTGCCATATAATCAAAAGCACCCTATTCTCATGCCTAGTAAATGTAACGTAACCTCACTCATCCTACGTCACGAACATATCCGTTTGGGA
>CAJUYG010004236.1:0-17424 GCA_910591675.1 Galerucella calmariensis
ATTGCATTGATTTGTTACTTGAATGTAATGGTCATCCCTCGATTTCGGGATAATGATCAAATCGAAAGTTAGTTAGCTGGCGCCTTTGAGGGATACCTAGTGAGCAGTACAACGGAATCCAGTGTTTTTTTATTATTTCATGTTAAGAATATATTGAAGTGGACGATTTAAACGGAAATTAATGAATGTGTAAACAAGCTGAAGCTTGAAGCTCTGTATAATTGATTTGACATGTTACACCTACGTTCAATTCGGACAGAGGATTCAGAGTACATGAGTTACATATTACATTTCGGGTGCTGCTTTGGGTGGCAATGTTTCGATAGAATTGTTGGTTTGGATCCCGCAGGACCTTTATTTACTATGAAGAATAAAGCCAATAGATTAGACGCTGGTGATGCTCGTTTCGTACAAGTAATTCATACAAGTAAGTACATTTGTTATAAAAAGCTCAGCGTAGCTTGTAATCATGTAAACAAGTTCAAATACATTGGCTGGAAAACACTGATAATGGAGGAGTTCAGTATGAGGTTAGTATGGCACCAAAAAGGGTTTACTATGACCAGAATGACAGTTAATGTTCACCATTTGAATCATACGATTTTTGCAGGCTTCCTATCATAGCCAACATCTACATTGATTCATTGAAACAATGTATACACCCCCGGAACGTGAATTCCAAAATTTCAAATAACGTTTTAGCATTGTAGGCCACCATTTCTAGGAACTTTTGGCAAGTCAGCATTTTATTTCTGTTATTTGTCGCTAGTTATGTCAAATGTCAGTGGAAAAAGTGATGAGAAGAATAGAGATACAACTAACTAGAACTGCTACAAAAATCTAATGGTGAATGGACATGAACGATTGAACGAATATTAACAAAAACAAATCTGTGGCTGTATTGCTGAAGGGCATAACTCAGTTCTTCATACTTTCCAGGAGAGGCGAAAAACGAATATCTTATAAAATTTTCGATTTACAAATTCTAAAACAATTTAATATTTTGAGATTTGGTCTGCATAATGTCTTAATCCATTTTCTCACTTATTTTTCAAAAAACTGGCAAATTTTTGGAAATTTTGAAACTCAACTCATTGAAATACTGTGAAGCAATAAGGCAAAAAGTCATTCTGTAATAAATCAAATGGATATATGTCGAGATATGCCATTTTGCTTGAAAGAAAAAGTAATTTCTATCAGTCCCGTTGAGATATAACTCGAGATGAGCCTTAGCGGTCTTATAATATTTAAAAAAACAGAGCAAAATATAGTAAATACCGCTTGCACTAAGTTTTTTTTTAAATTCGCCAATGCATCGCATCTTAAAACACGCTAACCACCAGCGAACGAGCATTGAACCTTCTCCGGTCGTTGCTGAATAGGCACTGAAAATTTTGACAAAATAACGGCTTTCCATCGGCGATTCTGCGTAAATGCGTAGTTTCAATCAGGCAGAAGGGTATTGCTCGTCCCCCAAACCATAGGAACACAAATTTACATTGTTAAAAGGGCATATCTCGAGTTGTGCCTTCATGTCTGGTTGTGAATGCATTAGACTATTAGACATTAGTTAATTTATTCCTTTTTGTCTCAAAACATTTTTGTCCCACTCTAAAATAACTATAGTTATGCTTTTCTACTTACAAGGAAAAAATTGTTATTCAGAAATATATGATATTATGACCTTTCGCTTGATTGGATATTTCAAAATATATCTGTTATGCCCTCATTTTAATAAAATGAATCTCTCACTTTTGGGAATTAAGTTATACCGTTTTGCCATATTATGAAGCTATTTTTTAAGTATCCTACTGGTGGATAACCCATTTTTCCAAAAAATAGAGTTATGCCCTTTAGCCGTTCAGCTAAGACATTAACTGTCATTCTTGTCATAAGAACTACTTTTTGTTGGCCACACTGACCTTATACTGAACTTCTCCATTTGTAGCCTGAGCAGATTGTTCTTTGAACTAGTAGCTTGAGTAGCTACTAGTTGTAGGACTATACGCACTTAGTCATTAACTTATTAGCTATAAAACATTATATTTTGATCAGTTTATCTATAGTCTATAGCCGTTTCTATCATCGAGTTACATGTGAAAAACAAGTTGAGTAAGATTATTGCCCAAAAGCCAAACTTACCAATCGACACTACAGGGGACATCTTGGAATTATCACGGAGCTAGAACAGTTAGTTAATGGATGCCACGCGATAGTGAGGATTGATAGGCTATTGACTAGAATGTGAAAAAAAACAGCTAACCAATGTTGTTATCTTAGTAGATGTTGAAAACGTTAGTGGCACGTATGTTAACGGTTATGAGATCCAATAGCAGTGAAAGAAAATATTATTGAATGACATACCCACCGCTCGAATTCAGGCGTAATCACTTTCTGACGAAAATGTGATAGAAAACTAGATTTGTTACTCTTGTGCACAATTATTGTCTGAAAAGATCCTGATTGATGTAGTGAAAATAACTTCGAACACTAGAGCAGGATAGTCAAAAAAAAAATATATTCAACTCGAAATGAACTAAATGATCAAAAGAATGTTTTTATACTACACACCTAACATAGTTTTTCAAGCCATTTAATTCTATTTTAATTGCATCAGTGGAATTTTGCTTCAACTCAGTTGCCAGTTTACCCTGCAGCTCGAATCGATGGTGTGTGGAGCCCAAGCACTTCACCCCTCCTCCATGTCTTTTTCATGGATAGATTAGTTGCGTTTGCCTTTGTACTACTCTTCTGGACTAAGCTGGTACGTATCGCATCTAGAATAACTGTGACTTCGCCCTCTTTATGGAAGTTTCAAACGAACCCATTTTGTACACTTGACGAGCCTCCATTGAGTTAGTATTGCGCATTCATCTTACAATTTCTAGTGTCTGTTTTTTGCTGGAAACTTAATTTTAACGTATTTCATTGTTAGATTTTCCAAATTATCATTATCCGTTTCTCCCGTATTCCAGAGAATTATATATTTTTCTGTTGAATGTAAGAATATTTTTTTTGGATTTATTCAAAACGGATTGTGACACACTCGGTGACACACAGTATCTATATACTACTTGATTACTTTTGTTTAACAGGTACGCCACTAGGGTTTGGTGTCCCAATAGCACATGCTGATTACTTTCCAAATGGTGGCTCTTCTCAGCTAGGTTGTGGTTGAAACTTATTAGCAACATGCGCCCATTCCAGAGCATATGCGTTTTACGCGGAAAGTCTAGGATCGGAAGTATTTGTTGCTACCAAATGTAACAGTTTCAACGATTACATAAGTGACCGTTGTGAATATAATGGATCTAAGTATTATTCAGTGATGGGATGATTAAGTTTTAATTGGTTCAATCATATTCCTCAAAAATAGAATTCTTTCGAAGAAGTTTTTGTTTTATTTTGGTTGCAATTCATTTTATTATTATACTAATATTTGTTTTAGAGCGAATGGAACGTATTACTTACTCACCCACGGTCATTCTCATTTCGCAAAGAGGTGAAATATGAATTTTGTAAAAGCCTTCTGTTTACCTAAATTCTATTATATATTATCCAACCAGCTGCTTGTATTTTCAGTATATTTTTTATTTAAATTTGATGTTATCATGGAATAAATTAGATTTTTAGAAAGTGATGGCGTTTTCACCGTCACAATTTTTATTATTCACTTTATGAAAATGAGTAAATAGGAAAATTTTTGAGAAAACTTGGAATGGGTAGTATTTCTTGTGTGTTTTTTGTGGTATTTTATTTTTTCCAGCTACAGAAATAGCACTCCTATTAACATATTAACCTTGCATTATAATTTCACCTAATTCTTAAAAAAAGTAGTTCCAGCTATAATGTGTCTCAAAGTATATCGTCTGATTTTTGGGCTGAGCTTTGATCCCAAAGTTGAACATTATTTGTTTCGTAACATTCCAAAAAGATTTTCGTTGAAACACTCTTTCCTTCGAACATCGCCAACACATTTCACCACACTTTTAGTCCTTTATGTTTGGTAAATTCCATAGAATCTACTATTATAGTTTGACACGGAGTATATCGTCTTTGCTTTTGACGGCATCATCTTCTAAATACGACCATTTACGACCTTCCCACAATAATTTTACTTGAAATGAAACCCAACAACAGTCGAGTGACAAGGCAAGAGCGGGCCTGGTTATAGTTTATTTATCTTAATAGTATTTAATAATCTCTCATTAAGGAGGAAAAAGAAAAAATCTTAAAGAAATATTTTTCACATATTGAATAAAGAGCAAAGGTTGTATGAGAAAGTACAAAAAGTTAGATATTCGTGAATTTGTACTTTTTAAAATGATTTCAAATAGTCCGTCACTGCACGGAAAAAAAATATTTGTTATATCAACTAAATTTATTTAGTCACTTTTATTTGATTAACTCGATCAAATTTCATTCATATCAAATACTGAATGTATTCGTGCAAGGAAATATTAAAATTGCCGAGACAAAATGGAATTGTCGACCTAATCCTAGAACTTTCTTGAACCAAAAATGGACTTATCAAGTCAAGTATTTCCTAATTTACATCAAAGTATTATAGTATTATCTCAAAAACATGATTAATTCAAATCAAACAAATGAACACGCTTGATTCAAACATACACTTGTCAAATGAAATATATTTTAACTTACTTTAAGCGAATAATATTATTAACTCAAATATAATATTTGGTTGACTCAAACAAGTGAATTCGCTCGGTTCAAAATAATTTTTTTTAAATGAAGGATTTTTCAACTCCTTTTAAGCGAATATTAATATTTATTCAACCTTAATATTTGCTTTTCAATCAAGCATGTACACTATATTGTTTAAAACAAAAAATGAATTGGTTTGGAACTTAAAATCACTGATGTAACCAATTTCAACAGTCAATTTGAACTATTTATTCTTGTTTGTTTCAATAGATGCAATAGTTCAATCGGAATAATTTCATATTTGTATCGACTGATTATCTGATTCATTCAAAATGTTCTTGCTTAGTAGATTGTCCTGTTTCTATCCATCACAACGTTTTCACTTCATTCTTCATTTTATATTGTTCTAAGATAGGAGTTAGATCGTTAGGTGAGAGATAACCTGTTGTCTGGAAATTGTTTGTCTTGTTTCAGTTGTATCTTAAATCGCATACATCACATTCTAAACGAAACATGAATTTAAACTGAGATTAAACCCGGTTTTAAACAGTAAGTACCAAATGTCTTTTTTACAAAGTTACGGTACTTTGCTATGATCCTACCTAACCTAAACTACCTAATTGGAAATGTGAGGTAATGAGTTATTACCTTCACTTTAAATTTGTTATATTCATCATCATTAACATGCAAATTGTTAATTCTAAGCGTAATAGTAGTGCTACCTAAATTCAGTGTTTGAGAAAGGGACATGTGATACATTCATTGGGGCTGCATTTCGTATATTTATATTGGAAAATTCAAGAATTTCCTTTATGCTTGTTCAGAACATTCATCAAACTCTATTTTTATTATTTCTTCTTTGTAGATCAACATATTATTATGATTTGATTTTCCCTGATGCCCTTATAGTGAATTTGCAAGTGGATTGGTTCCAATTTATGGAAAGGTTATTGCGGTTGAAAAGAAATGCAGTTAGTGGAAGTTTGATTTTATGTTTTAGAAAATTAATATTTTATTTTGTTATTGTTTTTTCTTTTAAAATAAAATGCTATGAAGTATATTTAACTTTTTTTTTATAGCACTCAGTACGTTATGTCAACTTAATTTTTATATTAAAATTAGCAATCAGTTGATCAAACTGATTGCATTTCAAGTTCAATCAACATATTATACTTCTCAACTTAAATATTTAATTTATCGGATAAATTCTCAAAATTAACGCAAGCAATTAATTTTCTTGATTTGCTTATGAATTTCGTTGGTTTAGTAATTTTGTTGTTCAATTTAACAACATAATTCTTCACCTGAAAATTTGTTTCGAACCAAGCAAAAAAAAATTGATATGATGATAACGTTTGTTCGTTAGATCATTTATTATAATTTGTTCAATAAAAAAAAATTGACTAAATTATTATTTTTCTAATTGATTTGATCATTTTTCAGATACAATTCAACAAAATATTCAATATGTTGGAGCAATAATCTTATCAAAATAATTTATGAAAATGGTCCAGTTGACTGAATATTTGGTTCAGTCAACAAACAGTTAGTTGCATCAACACTTTAACCTGCATTGAAACCAAGAAATTATTTTAATTACTCCAAAATAATATTTTGTCGTGAATATATGACACTTTAATTTAATAGGGTATTTTCCTATGAGCGGAAAAAATTAAAAAAGAGTCGGAGCAGGTACTTTGTGGTACTATTATGCCAGAAATCAATATTTCACACAAATAAATTAAACCAGTGATTTTTTATTAACTTAACAAAAATGGTAATTTTCAAATATTTACTCAGCGCGGGAAAATATGTGAGTTTATTGTGACGTAAGAGGTCTCGCTGCTTGCTTGTTTCTTATAGGCCAGCTCAGGTGGGCGGCCGCAGGTCGAGCCGATGGTTCCGATTCGGCTGGTCAGTGATCTTGTCGCTCGGGATGCGGTAGGCGGAGCGACAAGATCACTGACGTCATAAAAAATCAGCGCGTTTTGGCGCGCTATTTAAATATAAAATTTTTAAAGTTGGTTTTGGCAACTTTCCCGCTTAGTAAAAAATTTTAAAAAAATTTGGAGTACTTAACTGAGGCCAGACAATCTTCTAATGGTGTTTAAAAAAAATTGTCAAATACCCTATTGATCCAAATAAATTTTACTTGATACAACGATTCTTTTTTTTCCGTGTGGTGATCTCTTCTACGGCTACTATTGACCATGTGATTTATTGCAATTGGCCTATTAATTTTATGATTGCCAGCAAAATCTGAGACGATATACTTCGAGACAAACTATACCTTGAGTGAAAACAACTTAAAAAACTAAAACAAAATAGTGAACGACAATCCATCACTAATGCCAACTTAAATTCAAATCGTCCACTTAATTCAAAAATGAGATGAGGTTTGGGGCGACGACCCAGCACTAGTGGAACGCGTTTGATGCGATAATTACAGTCAAGCATGGTCGGACATGGTTAGTACTTGGATGGGTTACCATGACAGGGAAAACCATCGTATAGGGCCCGCACAGCCTGCAGCGAAACACTTTAGACTACTGGGGTCCACTTTAGACTACTAGGGTGAATAGCATATCACAGCTCGCAGGCATTATACCAATGAGCACGAGGTATAATGTAGATATGCCGTCTTTCGGAGGAGACGTAAAACCGAGGTCCCGAATCCATGGATGTTGGGCTCGTTAAAGAACGCTCGTTGGAACACTAGTGGGTTCTCCAAAATTTCCGGTTGGGGGTAGAGTGCTCACGACGTCGGTGATTAGCCTCAGTCGCAGAAATAGACCAACGTTAAATAACAGAATAAAAAAAAAGGTGAGGTTTGTATTTTTCTCCGAATACTGAGCATTATAGTTCCATAGTGAGTTTTTGAAATGAATTTTATTGCGAATCATTTTATTGAATTTTGATTTATAATGGAAAATCCTAGATATTTTATGGTTCGGAGAAAATTGAACTCATTCTTACTTTACGGGGACATTGTATATTGTCTATGACACCAAAATATATGTGTATATGTGTGAAGATATTCTCAACCTTCAAGTAATCTAGTTCCAACGTTGAAAGTTGTCTCCTAAGGGTTTTGTTGCTGCATTTTTGTCGTAATGGTATGGCGATCTGAATTTGGAGCTTCAATAACCTTTCAAACTTCGATCTAAATGTTAGCACCCTCGGGATTTTCATACGGATGTATGAAAATAAAATATAAGATGTAGCAGCTTATTCAATATCTAGTCCGCTTCTGAACATTGCCGTAGAATCAGTGACGTTACAAAAAAAGATGTTATGTATAAAAACGTTCTTTGAGAAATTATGAGAATGTGTGATAATATTCTTGACGTGACTATATTTAAAATAAGGCAAATAAATAACAATAAAAAAGATTAAAATGGGAATAAAACGGTTCCGTATAAATAAAACAAAATACTCTAAGGCCTACAACTGAAACAAAATCAAAAAAATACTTACAACTCTTTGTGAGTGAGACGTGAAAAAATTGTGACTGCTGCAAATTTAATGATTAGATTCTGTTCAGTGATCATACAATCAGGGAGGGGCTGATTTGAAAAGATTGACAGCTTCTCTTGCTTCATGAGATAAACAATCGTCCTGCTGTAGCCAAACCTCCTGAAAGTTTATTCATTTATCAAAAGCTGTGAATATTTGCGACCGTTTAGGCTACCGCCTATAAGAAATTGGCTTATAAATGAGTCTCCAAACATCCAACTTTTGAGGTTACCTAGTACGCAAGCACCTGGCACTCGACTAAATGATCTGGCTTATTCATTTTTGAATCATTATATATTAGAATAGTTTGAGCGGATGAAAATTCATGTTTTTTGAAATTATGAGGGTTAGGTTCAGTTTCTCCACCCCCAACATGGTCTGTAAAGGATTAGTGTCAGATTATCTACTCTCAACATGGTCTGTAAAGATTCAGGGTCAGTTTCTCTACCCCCAACATGGTCTGTGGTTTTGTGTTTGGATATCAACGGAGAAGTATTGGGGAAGTTCTCAGTGTGCCTGAATACGTACTCAAAAAAGTCCACCGCCTCTTGAATAAATGTACGAACATTTGTTCAACCGGCGTTACCTCTGACGATACCTGGAATTGAAATACTTGCTGTCTCACCCTTTCAGCGGAAAAAATTCTGAATAAGAGATTTGAAGCATTTTTTGGAAGGTGTTTCGGACTGCTCGCTGAATCTCCTCAATTTTTAATATGTCAACTTTCCATTTTCCGCAATAAGATCTTAGGAATCTTCTTGATCTCCTTCCATTACTGGATACTTTGGAATTTCCAGATACTGCCCACAAGGCGGAGTCCGATATTCCCTAGTATGGTCACTCTTAATGTATAACTCACATGGCGCTCTCGAAAGAGGGGTAGAGGGGTAGAACTGCAAGCGTATGCAGACGACCAGGTCAGAAAGGGTAGCATAATGATATCCTCCACAAGACGTTGGACGATGTCTACCGTCGGTGCCAGAGGAAAAAGATGTCTGTTAACCTCGGACAGTCAAGAGGCTTCGCAAGCACTTAGTTCTCATCGTGTAACATGGAAATTGGTTTTTGATTGCCCAAAAAGGATTTTCCTCAATAGGAGAACTCAATGGAGTATCGCTGGATCCCTGGCCGTTCTGGTGAAGAGAGGAATGAGAAGGCACACTCTATTGCAGGGGAAAGTGTCACTCGTGTTACTATAGAACCAAAACCTACAATTCGACTCGTCCAACGAAGACTGCAGTAACTCAATATTAACACTTCTGAGATAATCGCAAATTAACATTCACAACTTAACCATAAATCATAGTATTTCAAATAAAATAATTTCTTTGCTGCTACGTAATGTCTACGTATCACTGTTCTACACGTCTATTTTCAGTTATTGATTGGTACAAAAACATTCCTATTGAAATCAACAGCATGTCAAAATAGACCAAACTTTCTTAGGAAAACATTGGCGTACATGTACATGTCAAAAAATGTAAAGTAACAACCATTCTCATCACTTTTCCACTATTTTTGCCCCTACAGAAAGGTGTTGGTGAACGAGGAATTAACAGGACATTCTCATGCCGACTCTCTGACCACCTATTTGCAGGTGGACTTCAAACATTAATTATTATAAAATAATTGAAAACTCATGGAAAAAAGCACCGGATCGAGTCTAAGTTCTTAGTGCGAGTTGAAACGTATCGCAAGTGCAGAATGCACTGACATTTAACTCTTATAACTGTTAATAAATAAATAAAATATTTTTTGTTTATGATCCATTATTACATGAAAATTCTGGAATTTTCTTTTGTGTTTATATTCCTTTTCGAAAATATCTAATCCCCTATTATGGTGTTTCGGTAATTTACTTATATATAATATGGTCAGGAAAGTTTTGATACATGGAACTAATAGTGGAAGTTGAATTTAACATATTAACTCCACTTAGTTTTATTATGGGAAACTGACAGCAGCTGGACGTGTTTGTGAACCATTATGATGGGTGAAATGAATTGAGAAATGTGTTCCGGTTAGTTGCACGTCACAAAAGCCAATTAGGTCAATATAAATGAATTGGTGGATATTCTCTAACCTGTTTGTTGAAGGTTAAAAAGTAATTTTTGTTAATATAATGTTGGCTGTAAGGAGTATCAGAGATTTATTAGTTTTGGGACTTGAATAGACTGAGCTATGTTATGAAAAAAACGAGGTCGATGGAAGTCCAAAATATTTTCCATATAAGACTTTTCTTTGCAGGGTGTCCATGGATAGAGATACTACAGATCAAGGTAACTCAAGCCATAAGTCGCTGTGTAAGTGAAAATGTCCATTTGAACCTTAGAACATAAAACAGACAGGAAGGAGCATTTACCAAATGAATTTGCGTCCAAATAGAAGGTTGCAAATGGCGAATAGTCGGTTCCGTTTTGACAGTGTCGTACTGTTTGTATATGTATAGGGTAGGGGATATGTACAATTTTATTCAAAACCTGTAGCTTATTGAGATGTATTGAATATATTGTTTCAGGAGCAATGAAAATACGAATATAGAATAATACTTATGATAATACTTCCGTTTACACTTATTTTCACCAAAAAAAAACTACATAAATAATCTACGTCAGTCAACGTCAACTTCACAAATGAGTTATAATTATGGTGTTGCAAATGGCGACGTCCGTCGCATTTTCTTATAGAGCTAATGAATGACAAACCTCTTTCCTGTTTGTTTAGGGTATTTTTTGTAAAAAATGTACGGGAACAGATATTTTTTCTGGAATATGTTCAGGGGTGCCCCCTGGATGTGAATCCAAATTGGCGTCATGGGGGTGGCTTCACTTCAGCCGCCATCTTGAAAAACACGTTTCAGTAAATATCTCGCGAACCGCGCAAAAAACGACAAAAATGGTGGTGACGATTATAGTAGATAATAATATTTGCCATCTTTTTTAATCCAAACTTTTTTCAATATGGTTTTTGCTGAATATTTGATTGAAGGTCAATGATGAATCGAAGATGGTGGTGACTGAATCGTAGAGCATATAATTTCCTATCAATTTTATTGAAAAGTTTTTCCCGTAGCACTCATAGTTGAGAAGCTGCAGCTTGGTAAAACTTGCACCTCGTACATTATCAGTGGCAATCTTGCTCGTTGTATACGAAAACCATTTCATAACGCATAACATGGCATGAAGTGATCAAAAAAATGTCAGTACAGCTGTGGACCAAATCAATTTAAATTATAAATAATGTGGAGAACAACTAATAATTCATCGATCTTCATTGTTGCTTAAAACGATATTATCATATAAAAGATTGTCAATGTTGCCAAAAACAATAGTGCTTCACGTTACATCGTAAAAATTGTTATTGTTATTCTTAATATTATTATCATTATTAATTAACATTATGATTGTATTATGCTATTTCATATTGTACAGTATTATTTTGTATTGTTTATTATAATATATTGTTATATTGAAAGTGAATTTTTTTAATACAGGAATATGGAGGTTGGTATTCAATTTAAGTTTTTAATTTTTTTAAATTCAACGTGAATCAATTGTTGGAAATTTTGTAAAATACTGTGTATATTCGTCTGCACTTTCTCTGTCTAAAATTGCTGTCGAAATCACTGAAAGAAAAATAATTTTACGAATGTTACTTTAAAAAAAACGGACTCAGACATTTGTTATAGTATAAAAAGTGTCTGTCTGTCTCTTTTCCCTCCGAACGAGAGAAAACTAGAAGCAACATGATATATTGGGAAAAACAGAATTAGAACACACAATTCGAGAAATACATACAATTTCCTTTATATCTGGCCACATGTAGTTACTGCGCATGCTTGCAGCCCTGTGACTGGTACGTTCAACGATAAGTCACAAGCCGGCGAGGGAACGACCCTAGCGCATGATGAATATGGAGCATTGTAATCTCGTTATAATCTCATTTACAGCGTAATAGCTCCTAAGCTATAAATGCTACGGGAAAAAGTTTCAATGGTATCAATTGAAAATTGCATGCTTTACAATTCATGTACCACCAGTTTTAATTTATCATCGACCATAAACTTAATGTTTGGAGCGCTATAATTGAAAACCTATGCGTTATACAAGAAAAAGTTTCGTATAAAAAAGATGGCGAATATTATTAGGTATCTACAATAAAGATCACCACAATTTTTGTCGTACGATGCGCGGTTCGCGGGATATTTAATGAAACGTGTTTTTCAAGATGGCGGCTGAAGTGAAGCCGCCCCCCCCCCACGACGCCAACTTGGATTTACATTCAGGGGGCACCCCTGAACATATTCAGAAAAAAAAATACCTGTTCCCGTAAATTTTTTTCAAAACCTACTTCTTTGGATGGGTCTATATTGGACTAAAAATGTTATTCAATTCATGGAAAATACTGATTCATAACTGGAAGGAATGATAAGAGCATTAACCTATCTGCATGGCGGAATGTCTCTGAATCATTGATGCGTGGACGAATTACTCGGCTTCGTGGTCCTTTATTCTCAGACTCTAATGAACTATCAAACCTTTGGAGACGCTCAACAAAACCTGCAGCTCACATATTTTCGGAATAATAATTGCAAATAAAAATTTAGCATACTCGACTTGCTAACAATCAAGATGACAACCAATAAATGTCAACTGTTGTTGTAGACCAAGCAAGCTGTACTAATATGAGGTGGGTATTTCCAATCTATCTTTAATTCTACTTAGAGGATGGTGAAACGCAAATTGCATGTTGGAATTGATGAATCCAATTGAGATATAAACGGAATTTGGAAATGATTTTTGGAATCGGGAAATAGAGATACTACAGACTCTATATCTCTATATCCGAACAATCAACATAGGTTAGGTTAGGTTCTATGTGAGTGGGGACTTCTCGCCACCTCCACTTCGACCTTCGTTAGATCTATTGTGGCTCACCCCTGGAGAATACAAGTCACCCCACGAGCCTGTGCTTCTGACAAAGTCTATAGTTGTATTTGTTAATCTTTTTTTGGAGTAATTCGGCTCTAACGTAGGTACTGAAACCAAATATATCATATCTTACCCTGCCCAGGACTAGGCATGATCATAGTATGTGCTCCGCAGTTTTGTCCTCCAAATTACAAAACCGACAGACCGAGGTCTGAGCATGGTCTAAACCAGACTCATCTTTTTCAGGTGGTAATTTAGTCGACAATATCCTGCAAGCAGTCCCGACAGAATGCTGTAACGTTATATTTGGCCACTATCATTGGAATATTTAACCTTCCGTAGCTTACACGGCGTCTGTGAGACCGACGCCTAAGAAAATTCCCGATGATTCCCAAAGAAATCACGAACGCGCTTGACCATCATCAGTAGCTGATTTTCTAGGGCTAGTGGACTCAGTATCAAAATTACAGCGGGGCTGTTTTTTTCTCCACCCCAATTTGTTTGTTATTTGAATCTTATCATAAATGGTGTAACAAATACAATTTTTCCATTTTTTTTTCAAACACCTTACCCTAAAGTATAACATTTCAAGGTCAAGTTTTTTTCCACTTGTTAGTCAGGTTTTTTTAGTCGGTTTCAGAGACATATGTTAGCTTTCTTGTTAAAATTAATCATGTTAGCTACGGAAGCTTAAATATCTACCAGACGGCGAGTAGCCAGTCCTTTTTTCTCACCAACATGTGATTCTCGTCGAGAACCTGTAGCACCGATCACCGCTGAGAGGCAAAATTTTTACATTTGATGTACGACCGATAATCTCCGTTGGTAAGGATCAGTATACACTGATATTGGTCTAATATTTCAATTATTTTCTCCTATAGAGAAAAGGAATTAAGAACACACTAGGAATATGTAAATTCATTCTCGAAGCGGAGCATGTGAACAGGAAAGGAATATGCAACGTATGCTCATCACATGATTCAATTTAATAGCCAGTAGTAAATATAAGCTTTCTTTCTCCTGTGAACCATGAACCGATAAGGTTAATCTCCATTTCTTGTGAGAGGTTTACCTCAAACTTTTTTTTCTAAAGTGCATTCAATGTGAATGGTAAGTTGCATTTACGTATATGCTTTTCATTTTTGATTCTTGATTTTATATTTTTTCCTCCTAGTGATAAGCGCCAGATACACACATACAGCGATATTGTTTTTTTATTTTGTTCTTTGGTATAGTTTTTCTAGTTTTCCCTATACAGTTGATAAAAGGTTCATATGTATATAGTTGAAGTCTTTAAAATATGTATATTTGATTAATTAATTGATTCAATCTAATTATCAGCCTGGAATATAATACTTCCGGATTACATTTTTCATTACATTTATTTATCGCCTTCTGTGATTGAAATAAGTGATAAAATAAAATCGAGTTTCTATGTTATTTAGATATTGTTTCTTGGATTTCTTTGATGAATGGAAATAAATAAGATTCCCTTAATAATATCATATCGTATCATATCACATTTCTTCATTGCTCCTTTTGTTTTTTTTTATAGTAAAATACAGGATATTTATTCCATGAACCACGTTCTTAATGAATTCCTTAAACAATTGTAAACCGAATTACTGCAGATATCCTGAATTTTACATAAAAAAAGAATGTAACTATTGCTGATACAATGATACAATGATACAATCTTTCCTAGCACTTTGTACCCGCCACTTTATACCTGCCACTTTGTACCTGCCACTTTGTACCTGCCACTTTGTACCTGCCACTTTGTACCTGCCACTTCGTACCTGCCACTTTGTACCTGCGACTTTGTACCTGCGACTTTGTACCTGCCACTTTATACCTGCGATTTGGTACCTGCGACTTTGTACCTGCCACTTTGTACCTGCCACTTTGTACCTGCGACTTTGTACCTGCCAATTTGTACGTGACATTCCGGACGAAGTAGTTTCTATGAGGTAGATTAACATCAGACACTTAGGACCTGTCCGAAGAAAATAAGGAAAGTAAAACTAACGTAAAACAACAAACAACGTAAACAACATAAAACAACAAACATTCAGTGTGATATCAGTTTTGAATTCATTATACAACTTCTAAATTTAACAACGTTGTTCATATTCCTTCACTTCCAGCATTTCCAGGTTTGTTGATAGAGAGTTGTGAGGTGAAAAACAAGACGACTAATATTATTCAGGGTGGCGCCCACTTACCTTGCTTGATTAACTTTAATTACACACCTCAACATGATTTATTAACTTATTAAATCCATTTGGTCTTTTAACTTCATCTATCATCTCATTAACTTCAATATAACTCCAAAAACTTGAATAAAGTAGGATTACCCGCGAACCGGTAAGACTACTCCCTGAACTGATATTAGTTTGGTCTTCGAATTCACACCTGAGGTGCTCTCCACTTTAAGTCGCCGTTGTAAAAAAAATCATACACATCCTGTAAGATAGCCAACTGCTCTCAAAGCACTGAGCTCGAACAGGATGAAATCTAAGATGGTATATAACTGTCTACAATCCCTTGGAATACTAGACAAGGGAAACATTTCCATTTTGACCTGGGTTCCAGCGCATCGAGGAGTGGAGTGGCAATGGGGAGGCCGATACTGTGGCAAAAAAGGGACCAGAGACTCCATTTATCGGACCTGAACCATGTTTTGGCATTGCGGAAAGCACTGCTAGATCAGCCATAGCTACCTGGGCGGAGAGGAAAACCTACACGTACTGGGCAGACATACCGGGGCTCTCTCACTAAAGGGCGTTCATATACTATAGTACAGGATCCCTGGTACACTTTCCATAATTTATTACTAACAAGCTTATTTTTCGTGAGTAGCTTCCTTTTGCCCAGATGACCAACTTTTTCCTTACAGTAATGTTGGTAAATGGTAGCTTAATAGGGGTAGCAAGGATGTTGATTTGTGTGTGTGTATGTTGATTTTAGGAATTTTAAAAATTTATCACTGAAGGAATTTTTCTTTGTTTATTATCGAGATAAATATCTAAATAACGTGGGAAAATATTTGTTCTACAAAATATACGGTTTTGTTAGGGAATCCTCCCTCTCCAACATGTATCATAAACAAGGTTATGAAAAATAATTACTAACCAGCTGATCATTTTCCATTGGTTAGCTAACATTTGCATAGTTTACCACCCACATTGTTCTACAAATTACGTGGTGGGTTACGTGGTGTCCTTGGTCCTACGCTCAAAAGTTGTAGTACTAATACTTGAAGTGAGAATAATTACTATCAAGCTGAATGTTCGAGATTAGCTTCGTTTCAATGAGACGCACAACAAATTCTTGTACGAAAATTCTCTACTGTGGTTTATAATTAAGATAATAGGTATGAAATATGTTGATTTGACGAATTATCGGATAATTATCTACATAACGTGAAAAAACATTTGTCCTACAAAATATAAGGTTTTATCAGAGAGTCCCCGTCTCCAACATGTATCATAAATAAGGTCATGATGGAAATGGATGAGTAAATTGATTTGACATTTGACAGGTTTTTTTTTAAATATAAAAGGGTATATTGAGATGAAAAAACATTTTTCAACTCTTGATCCAGTGGTGTACATTTGGGAAAATATGTCACCTTCCCCTCCCATTTTTCACGCCACTGGCGTTTGAAGCTATTTTTATTTTATTTTGTATTCCTCAATGATTTTCACGTGAAAGATGCATAACCTTTACATATCAAAAAGTTTGCAGTTTTCCACTTATTTAATGTTTCCATGAAGTGTATCATCACTTTCTATAAAATAAAAAAATTTGCTTCTTGCATTTTTTTTAATAATAAACTACCAAACTACTAATGGTAAGAATATGTAACAGAAACTAATTTTTGAAACAGCAATGCATCTGAAGTAATCGTAGAAGATTTTTGAGAATATTGTTCCAAACTTGTGCCTTGTGAACAGCTCACAAGAGATGTTCAAAGTTTTGTCCATTTATATTTATGCATAATTTGCAATGTTTTTTCATTGACAATTGCACATCTTCGGAAGACTGGCTATTGCCGGAGATTATTGCTATGGCAGCATGGATTCTTTCTAATTTTTTTTGTTAATAAAATCTCAAGTTTGGCAAATATTTTTAAAAATCTTCTCCGTAGTTCCAGTGACATATTCCAACCATTGTGAAATGGAATAAGCTCCAAAAACCAGTGGCGTGAAGAATGGTAGGGGAAAAGTGACATATTCTTCCAAATTTACACCACTGGATCAAGAATTGAAAAATAAACCCCTTCACATTTACAAAAATTCTGCCAAAT
>CAJUYG010004237.1:0-17423 GCA_910591675.1 Galerucella calmariensis
CATGTCTTATGCGAGTGTCCGGAGTTATCGTCAATAAGAGAGTGTGTTCGGTGAGTCTTGGCCTACACCTGCCGATATAAAGGAGATGTCTCCCAGTGACCTGTCCACCTTCCTGAGAAGGACAGGATGGACAATGACCTAGGAGGACAACTCCTCGGGAGGATGTACAATGGGTCACATTTGGCCTAAGTGCTGTGAGCCTACACACTCACCCTCCCTACTCTACAGATACAGATGATATTAGGCATGCTACCATCTCCTTGCAACCACTTGATGAAGACTCATGCATTGCGACGCAGTGCTCGATACTTTCTTTTAAATAGTTATGAGAATTAGGTACAGCTTACACAGTGTTAATAACAAACTATAAAATGCGAATGAATACGACAAACCAACACAAGAAATGCTGATAAAATTGTCTGATTTTGACAACATAAATCTGGTAACCCCGGACACGGCAGCCAACTTTTGGACCGTAACTTCCCCCTTTATATGATTAAATATTCCATTTATACTTTGGATATTTAGATTTTGTTCAGTGGCTGCAATTGTTACTACAAATGTCAAAATTGCAAACTCACCGTAAATGAACATAGATAGGTAATGTGATACGAAATAAATGTTTTTTTCTTACTATCCCGGTATTCGTGGCTTCGATTATATAACATCAAAATTTGCTTGCAAATTACTAATGTTGGTTAATTGTTTTCGTATTTTTGACCGAGGTTATAAGAAAAATAGTATACACTATAGTGCGGAAAGTTTAAATTCCTGCTCTTCGCGCCATGATGTGCAGTGCAGGAATCTCAACTTTCCGCACTTGTAGTGTAATCTAATATTTTTTTAATCCAATACCTACCTCATATTACACCTTCGAGATTCTCTTTATCTCTTGAGCTACAAGATCTAGATATGCTATTACGTTTTGAGAATAAAATGAATACATTGACAGAATGATAATTACCTGATAGAAATTGGAAATAATTTCTCGCAAAATTCTTTCTCATCGCAAAGTAGAGGTTCAAACAAAAACTAAAGAAACTTTCACATCTAGATAAAAACGACTTGGTGTTATTTCGTAAAATAGTACTTTGATCGTAGGTTTTTTAGTGTAGGTACATAACTTGTATAATATTCCACATTAGCGCGATTGACGAACTCGGCTACTCCTCCTGCTAAAATATTTATTTATCATTTTCCGCATAAGTGAAGTAATGCTCAAATCGAACTTTCTTGACGAAACTAACCTAGTTAATATGCTTCCTTAAGTTTTAGAGTTGGAGTGAAGTCATATATATCACAAACCATATATCCCTAGACGATTTTCGCAGGATACAAGACCTTGAAACGAAGTATTAGTACCGATGCAAGGACGTCTATTCCTGAACAATTAGTGGCATAGATATATGGCAAATGATCTCAAAAAAACATACGCTCCGGATCGCATGGTCAGAAATAGAGGAGCAGAGTCGAATGACTTGGCGCTTGCCTAGTAAAGAGGATTTTTAATGGAAATTTGTTCACCTTCTACCCTGGGTAGCTATTCTTGAAAATCATACGATCCGGTGCTTCTCTCGTACGATGGGGTCTATCCCGTGCGATCTATCGACACCCACTGTCGAAAACGACTAATTCTTGAACCAACATGTGAACGTTCAAAATTATTGCGTTGTTGCCAGCATTATTTGATACAAAAGATCTACCTTTCAGTTATTATCAGCCTCTTTTTTTTGTACGGTTGTCATAATCTTCTGTCATTAATTATTTTTTATATTTGTTTTGTTATATTACCAATAATAAAAAAAGGTAGTATGTTTAGTGAATCAATGAGTATTAAAATTGAATAAAAATGAGTCAGTCTCGTTTCACTCCTTACAAAAGAAGTGCTTCCACAAACGGCATGCTTCCAAGCGATGGTCATATTAAAACCTGGAGCTCCTATCTTCGTCAATTCGTACTTCCTCTTCTGCCTCCCCTAAATCCTCCATCATTACGTGCCAAAAATAATAGTTCTCCATGTCCATAATAAAACTGAAAATCAGTAAAACCACTCAAACTCACGACAAAGTATTTTTTTCAACTCACGAAATTATGCACATGTATTTAAGATTTAAAGAAATAGAGAACTGACAGAATAATTGCGGAATGCATGGAGAAATAGTAATTATATTATACTTATTTCTCTATGACAGAATGAAAACAACAACATTTTTTTGACCTCTGTGAATATCCAACATGGTTTACCATAATAAATGTTGCATTCTCTTTTTTGAAAATCGTTTGTAATAAGACATACATTTCCTAACCCCAGCATGGATATCAATCGATTTGAAAAATGGATAGACGCTTGTAAAAACTCCGTACTATTTAAAGTGGAGCTATGAAAGGTGTGTAAGTCCAAAAGAGTGTGCCATCAACATGTTGAACCAAAATACATCTCTAGTTGGCTCACAAGCTGTTTAGAACTGCTGTTCCAACACTCAACATGCCCAGTAATTCTAGAAATTGATAATTCTGTATTAACTTGTAAAAATGTGCTATCTAAAACATACATTCTACAGTGTGAAATAATTGCCGTTATGGCATTCTGTACTAATAAAGGTGGTTTGTGGTATCTAGAGCATGTCCATCAGCTGACATGTTGACACTAATGACAGTTGCCTAAGGATAAACAATCATTTGGCTAGATTTTAGATTTGTAATTTGATTGTGTTCTATTGTTTGAATGATTCTTTTAATCACCCACAGTCAGATATTGCTTTTAAAATAACTAAGTGTAAAAACAATGTCTAGAAAGCACCAAATCATCAGATCAGAAAATAACGTGAAGAATTTCTGGGTTGTTGTTGTTAGATAATTTGTTGACTTCTTTCTCGCTCGCTAAGCGTTTTCCATTTCTGGCGATTAATTTTATTTGGAAAATTTCATACAATGTGCGTTCTTAGAGAAGTTGGTAATGTCAAGAAAAATAGTATATTATTAAACGAGCAATTTATGATAGCCATAATTCACGATGGGTGACGTTTGCGTCACGAGCCGCAGGCGAGGGGCGCAAGTCACCCAAGTGAATTATGGCCATAAATTGCGAGTAGAATAATATACTTGGTCCACGACACTTAATTTATTTATTAATAAATAAAAGTCAGTAGCGATTTGGCATATTACTAACCTAAAATGTTGTGGCAGCTACTTCAAATAATTTGACATATATAGAGATGGGCGATACTGTAGAAAGTATCAATACAACGTACCGTTATAAATATATTGTTTTGAAATACTTAATATTAGAAAATATCGTTATGAAAAGTATCAATACTAAAAATTACAATATTTTTTATATACGATATATGTCAGAAACAAATTTCCTGAACAAAATACACAGATTTAATAATTTATTTCATATTGTACTCCCATCTCTAGTCGTGAATTATGAACCATAATACACTACAGTGTATTATGAACCATAATTCACGACAGTTGATATATGGGTATCATATACCTTTAGTTAGGAAGTAAATATATTATTAGGTGGTCGTGGACAAACTAAATTTTTCCACTACTATCTGTGAAGTTGACAATTATTGCTTCTTCTAGCCAACTGAGAAGTTGAATTCCTCTATTAGTGATTGTCTTTAATTGCTGCTTGAAATTAACCATCAAGATAATAATTATTTGAATAAAAATGCCATTAGTTTAAAATTCGCGTTCAACCAAAAATGACTGATGACATAACGAGTAGGTTCATAATATTTCGAGAACTGACAATGTTCTTGTCAGTCTGTGAATTATTTTTAATTTTTTTCTTAAATTTGGCTAGTAGTGGAAAAAATTGAACATACCCATGGTGGGGAAGACATTTATGAGCCTCGCACCTTAATCCGATCTAGGCAAAGCCCCTTACGAAATAATCTTGGTGTTCGGTCAATAATAATAGTTTTCACCACCTTGGTGTACCTATAATATACTATTTATTGCTCTTTAACAAAAAGTTGAGTGATGCAAAATATAGACAAATAAGAAAGGGATTTTTTCATATTATCAGGATTGAAATAATCTCATTACTTGTTACGGGTCTGTATAGTTCGTCGGTCGCGTCTTGATTGTAGCACCCGGATCAATGTGCTCGGCTACATTAAATAAATGGACCTGCTTCGCACTGAATGTAAAACAGAAGCTTCGCTAGCAGCTTCCGCCGCAAAATTGTGTAGGATCATTATTAAGGATTTTAATCACATTTGTGGTTTTTAATAATATGTAGGGAACAAAGCTACTTTTACGAGATGAGATAAAATGTTTTATATATGTGTGACCTGAGAATATAACCGTGATAACATAAATTGCCCTGCATCACAGTATATTTTATGAGACTCGCACAATATATGTTTAATTAAGCCGCATTTTTCGATCATTAAACTGACTAAATAACGCACAATCCTGGCAGTAAGTTTTCATTGATAAACAATATTTGAATGTATTATTTCATTTTAAAACAAGGAATAAAATGAATAATGGTGAATAAGAGGTGTAGATAATGGAAAAGTCACATGACACATAATATTGAAGATTATTCATATACAGGGTGATTCATTAAGAATGTCCAATCTCTAAACTGTAGATTCTAGACCTCAAAATATGATGATTTTGCTCAACATGCCGAGATACGGGGTGTTCAAAGTTTAAATTTGAATTTTGATTTTCGCAATAATTTTTTGTTTTCACAATTTCTCTTTGAACATTGGCAATTTTACGTTTTTTAGCATGAGGAATCATAATTTGCACTCTAATTTAACATTGCTAATAGATGGCGCTAGTTACACTTGTTTGTGTTAAATAAATCAAAGTAAACTTTTTTTGGGCTAAACTTAAAACTAAAATAATAAAAAAAATTTAAAAAGCGTTAAATTCTAATTTTAATTTGGATTTTTCAATTTGGTCGCAAATGAAGGCATTAGTTTACAAAGAAAAAATTACTTCTCTTCCACAACTGCGACGGAAA
Organism: Galerucella calmariensis; assembly: GCA_910591675.1. Classification (NCBI taxonomy): domain Eukaryota; kingdom Metazoa; phylum Arthropoda; class Insecta; order Coleoptera; family Chrysomelidae; genus Galerucella; species Galerucella calmariensis. The sequence goes on from CAJUYG010004237.1 coordinate 4,997, forward strand.
ATAGAAGAAGCCGCGGATGTAATTAAAAATAATAGACAAGGATTATTTGATATTAAGAGATCTTTACGAAAGCGGATCATAAAGTGTATTGAAGTAAATGGTGGGCATTTTGAGCATTTGCTTTGAAGTTTTATATTTTCGTTTACAAATTTGTTATTGTTACATATTTAAAGGATAATAAAATTTTTTATGAAAAAATTAAAATTTATTGAACTTTTTAGAAGCAAATAACTCGATAAACCGATTGAGTTACACGAATCAAAGAAGAGTAACTTTTTTTGTAGAATTTAACGCTTTTTAATATTTTTTTTTTATTTTAGTTGCTTAGCCCAAAAAAGTTTACTTTGATTTAATTAACACAAACAAGTGTAACTAGCGCCCTCTATTAGCAATGTTAAATTGGAGTGCAAATTATGATTCCTCATGCCAAAAAACGTAAAATTGCCAATTTTCAAAGAGAAATTGTGAAAACATAAAAGATAGAAAATCAAAATTCAAATTTAAACATTGAACAGAAACTAGCAATATTTGCATAAGGCATATTGAGCAGAATCATCATATTTTGAGGTCTAGAATCTACAGTTCAGAGATTGGACATTCTTAATGAATCACCCTGTATACAAATGACACAATATATTAAATAAAAATGTTCACCGTGATGGGAATTCGATCCTATGTCTAGAATTCCTCACTTCACCAACTTAGAGCCTTAGACAATCAGGCTATGAAGATATATTTGATATATCGAACACCACAATGAAAATGTTATTTCCATCATAAAAACATCTAAAGTTCCGGTTATCAATTTTACAAATTGCACAAATGTAACTGTGAAAATAAATAATTAAATATATAATCTGTTCAATAACATAAGTAATGATATAAGTAATTATTAGTGGTTTTTTGTAATAAACTATAGTGTTTAAGCTTGACAAAAAAATTAATACCTGAAAAGGTAATTCAAAGATCGTGGACAAAATATAGTATTCTACTCGCATATAATGGCTGTTATTCACTCAGGTGTTTATGTCACTCGCCTTCGTGAATAATAGCCATTATTATATGCTTGTTGAATAATATACTATAATCAACTAGACTGATTCAAAAATAGAATTAAACCATTTTTTGCGCCCGGTAACATACAATGAGTTAATAATCTCGACTATAATAGACAGTATTTCGTCTTTGGTACATAAATAACTATTCCGAGTTACCTTGGAAGTTATTAAACTAAACATAATATAAATGTCTGAGGTAAGATTTTAATACTATTATAAAACTTCGCAAAGTCTTTGAAAATCAGAGAACCAAAACCGTTCACTAAGAAGCAACAACTACTTCTCTGGCTTTATGACAGTAAGGATATTGAATTACATAATATGTTCGAATTGTAATGTAAAAATAAATGATTACTTCATAATCTTTGCAATACATACAATTATTTCAAATCACTATTTCAGTTATTTTTAGTGACTGTCATTATAGGACCCGATTTATTTATTCCTTAAATAAAACATCTGGTCCTCAAATCCTACTTAACAGATAGAAATTTCTCCGTTAAACACAAATACACTCAATCCACCATCAACCCAATTAAATCCGGCGTTCCCCAAGGTAGCGTTCTTGGACCACTGCTCTTCCTTATTTATACGTCTGATATACCCAAAACCGTAAACACCACTATAGCATCTTTTGCTGATGACGTAGCAGTACTATCAGTAGATGAGAACCCAGATAGAGCTTCAGAAAACCTCCAAATCGGTACAAGTTACATTTACAAGTCGCATTGGCAACTGCCCACCCCTAAAAATGAATAATATACCTATTCCTGGCAAAACCGAAGCAAAGTACCTTGGGCTGCACTTAGATCGACAACTTACATGGTGTCTTCCATCGAATCCAAACGTCGACAGTTGGACATCAAGTTTCGACACATGTACTGGCTGCTCGGCCGTAAATCAAAACTTTCGTTAAGCAACAAGAATCTTCTTCATAAAGCAATCTTAAAACCAATTTGGTCATTTGAAGTACAGCTTTGGGGATGTGCTAAGCAAACCAGAATTGAAACAATACAACGATTTTAGTCTAAGGCACTCAGATCAATCGTAGATGCACCATGGTATATCAGCAATAGAACTCTCCATACTGACCGAAACATTCGGTTTGTTACGGAAGAAATTCAAAAAATAGCCTCCAGCTACAGGTACCGAATCACCAACCATGACAACCGCCTGATTCAAGTTCTATACAACAATGGACCTGATGCGAGAAGACTACAAAAAATATGGCCAGAAGACTAAATCCAAATCTAACTAACCCCAAATCTTGGGGTTATCCTAGACCCAGGCTTGACTTGGAACCGACACCTCCAGCACGTGATCAAGAAAGCAGAGGTAGCCTTCATGGTTGCCAGACGCACTTACGGCACTAAATGGGGACTTAGACCCAGCATGGTACACTGGCTGTACTAAATGGTTGTCATTCCCAGGATCACATATGCATCTCTGCTATGGTGGCCAAAGATCAGACAATCCTCTGCTATGTTAAAACTAAGCAAGGTCCAAAGTCTTGCATGCATTGGCATTACAGGGGCCAGAGGACCAGAGGGCCAGAGGACCACTCCTACAGCGGCACTGGAGACAATGCTAGACCTTCCTCCGCTACATTGTGTCATAATGTGCGAAACAAAGGCAACACTAACCCGACTGGAAAAACGTGGCACATAGGAGAGGACACACAGAGATAAGGCATGTGGATGATGACATTTTCAAAATGCCAACAGACCACATGACCACCAAATATATCTTTCGCAAGAACTTCGAGATTGTCATCAAAGATCGAAAGGAGCTTGAGGAAGAGAACGCACCACCACTTAGTAGAGCGAATGAACTGATCTGGTATACAGACGGATCAAAAAATGAGCTCGGCACCGTAGCGGGCATATACAGCAAGACGAGCAAATATGAAGGGATCGTCTCGCTTGGCAAATACGCTTCTGTATTTCAAGCAGAGGTCTATGCAATACTTGCATGTGCAATGGCTAATAATATGAGAGCCTACAACAACAGGCAGATCAGGATCTACAGTGACAGTCAAGCCGCCCTTAAAGCACTTCAGAGCTATAGGGTGACATCTCGGCTAGTATGGGAATGCGGCGAAGAACTTAAAAGACTGGAGACTCGCAACAGTGTAACACTGGAGTGGGTCCCAGGTCATAAAGGAATCGCAGGCAATGAAAAAGCTGACGAACTCGCAAGAGTAGGATCGTCAACTCAGATGAACGGACCCGAACCTGCTGTGGGCATCCTCAGATGCTTAAAGAGGTCATGGTTAAAAGGGTGATTGAAAGAACAACACAATAAATACTGGAAGAACACGATCAGGCAAATACATGGGAAGAAATTCATAAAAGAACGATCAGAAAAAGTGGCGAAAGAACTGCTCTCAATGAGCAGGAACAAACTACGCACCATAACGGGGCTACTTACGGGACATTTTCCCACAAAGGAGCACCTAAACAAAATATGGCTGTACAACGGAGACCTTATACATGCAGAAGATGCAAAAAGGATACCGAAACAGCTCTGCATATACTATGCAAATTTGATTCAGAAACTGTATGGTAGACCCCAAATGACTCCAGAAGACTTCTACAACCAACCAGCAAAGAACATGTATGAGCTAATACAGGGAACGGAATGGCTGAATAGGTTGTAGTCAGAACACTAGGAGTATCCACAATAAGCCCAGGAGGCTGAGGTGGTACCGGCGAAGGGACGGCTCCAGGGAAAAAAATCCAACACAGAAATAATCAATACGGAGAAACACTAATGAGTGTTTCCCTTCCAAGCCTCTTCAACCAACACATTTACTTAATGCTCTGTAAGAAGCAGATTGTAAATATACGAGTTATAAATAAATAAAAAAAATGAAACATTATCGAGAACACCTATCAAAGGTAATGTGATGATTTTAGTAAACTGGTTAATTATGAGTTCAAACAATTTAGTATAATTTTCACTTCCGAGAAATTTTCAACCTCGATATTCTCAACAGTGTCGCTATTTTCCATTTCTCATCAAATATTTGTTGGAAGAATCCCTTTAAAGATGAGTTAGTTTCCATTTCTCTTTAATCGCACGTGTATTCGTCGTTTGCTGAGGTACTTTTGTGAAACGTTCATGAATTCTCTTTGATATCAGTTGTAGCAATGGCTCATTATAATTAGCTTTGAAACTGCCCAAGGGAGCTTTCGTGTTCTGAATTAAATAGCTTTGATCGAAAATTTACACTTCTCCTTTGTTTATTTGAATTTTTTGAATACGTGCATCAAACAATTTTTTTAATAAGTGATCATTACCTACCTCAAATGTTCCGTCAAGCTTATAAAAAAGCAAAGATGTCAAGAATGAGGCATGTCAACGAGTTTATTAAAGAAGCCTCGTCAAAATTCACGGAGTACTGAACCAGAACAAAAGAACAATCAGGATCTTGGTTGGGATAAGACTAAGCAACATAGCACTTTTGACCTGAGATATGGCATTCGAAGTCTAATTATAAGGACTGGTCTAGACAAGGAACTCCAGCATAACACACGTATTAGATCTGCAAAGGTCCTAGTTGAATAAGAACGAAGAAATTAACAAAGTGAGATCAACTAAAGCTCAACAACAAGAGTGAAGCATCGGAAGAGATGGAAAAACAAAGATTAGAGGATTTAAAAACACTGAAAGAAACAATGAAATCCAGCAAGAAAGAAATAGTATTTTAATACAAGTATCACTAACCTCAAACCCTAGATCATAACGTTCTAAGATTACGAGTTTAGGCTAGAGAAGTAAATCACATTTTCAAATGTTGTTTGTAGCATTTTTTTTCCTCATTTTTTAGGCTTCATATCATAATACACTGTGTTATTTATAAAATGCGACCTAAGGATTCCTGTACAAAACTGTCAAACACGAGCTAACTTTTTACCAAATAGCATTCATAAAAAATAATAACAGATTTGGGAAGATCGTTAAGAAATTATTCATATCCACTTTTAATTTTCTCAAATTTGCTCAGGCATGATGGAAAAATGGATAGCATGTTTAAATAAGTCGTACTCCATTTTCTTACCACTTTAGAATACTTTAAACCTCGTAGGAAATAGCCAGCAGTGTAGGGGCTCGGGAATATTAAAAGTTAAAGCTGAAATATGGCGGTTTGATTCGCCGCTGTGGTGAAATTTTTTTCTTTTTGTTTTTACCTCTTTTTCACATTTTTTGTCTAAAAAAAATTAATTTTGGAATAAAGCAAAATTTATTTGTACAGGAATCCCTATGTCGCATCTTATAAATAACTCAGTGTATGTAGTTTGCTTTATAATAAACTATAATAAGTATTTTAGATTAGTAAAAATAGTGTTACAATACGAAAATGATTTTTGGGGAGTTATCAAATGAGATCAAACTAACAAATTTTCACAAATTTCAATTCTCTTCGCTACACCAGCATTTTCAAATAGATCTCGATTATTTTCAACCCCATTGCCTGGTTCCTGATTTGCGAGGTCTACATACTGCTCCCCCTCTACCACCAAAAAGCACATAAGCCACCTTATTTATCTTATTCTACATTACGTCAAAATTTCAAAGAAACGAAATAAAACACTGAAAATTGTTTCAGCTCTTTGTGTGGCCATTTGGATGGTTTTCAAAAAAATAATTGTTGAAAAATTGCTGATTCCATCCAAATCACTTATTTCAATGCCACACAAATTATCCAATTTTCTTTCAAATCTTTTTCCGACCTTCAAAGCTAAAGAGAAAAAGAAAGATACATTCCTCAGTAACAAAAACTTTTTGAAAGAGTCGTAACAACAAAATTAGTAAAGTTAGTTTGGACTCTCTTGATATTTCAAAACTTTTCGATGCACTTTTTTTTTAACTTTCCGATACACTTTTTTAACTTTTCGATACACTTTTTTAAACTTTTCTATACACTTTTTTAACTTTGTTCAATAATGAGTAACTTCATAATATTTATTTTATAACAATTATACCAAGTCTACAAGAATTTTCTATCCTGTTGCAAACTTCAACAATCACACAATAAGAATGTTGAACTTTGTTTTTACAGAATAATTTTTTGCCCGATAAATTTGGTACAAATACTTCTGGGTAACAAGTAATTTTTTAAAGATGTCCTGAATGTCTCTGAATTACATTTTAAATTTAAAATTAAAAGCAAATATTTTCAGATACATTCGGCTTTAGACATAAAGGTCTCCATTTTAATTTTCGAACCAGCTTTATTCTGAAATTGAACATCAGTGACGTTAAAAGGTTATAGTTTGTAATGGGATTAAGTTGGTCTTGAATAATTTACTCTGTTGATGTAGTAGCATGGCGCAATTAACTTCGGCCACAGAGTGGTTGGAAGTTTTAAGGCCTTGAATTCGTTTATTTAAAGTTGTTATATCTTCATCTATTCGATTTTGGTTAAAGTAGAAATAAAGGAATTACAGACAATGGAAAAACTGATAAAGAAGTTTTGAAATAATCTGTAATTATCCAAAAACATTGACTAGAACGTTATCTACAACTGATTATTTGTGACGTGATGAGACTATCTACATTCTAAGGGAGCAAAAACTCCAGTAGATTTTTAATAAACGGTCCATTACTTCTTTTTGCCAGATTTAAAGGGTTTCACAGTAGTGGCTCTGGTCCTTGGAACTGATACGGTCCACTCGGTCCGCTCGAAAGACTGTTACCCATAGAGTAACAAATAAGAGAGATGTTAAACGTGTAGAGTTTTGTGGCACAAAGTTACCATTAGCGCCTACCTTGGCTACTGGAATGAACTAGCATTCAAGACGCGCGCTTTTTGAATTTGCAAGCTTTCAGCATACGCGTAATATTGTACAATATTTGCAATTGAATGATTTTGCACTTCAATATTTGTTTTTTAATCTTTCAAGTCAAGTCTACAAAGACCAAGAAATAGCATTGTTGTGCTAAATCATTCAGCTGCAAATATTGTATTAGCATATAATATTATAGGGAATTACGGTAGGAGAATAAAAAAACCTTTGTAAGTGATAAAATGTTATTAATTCAACATCTTTCGTACAATAAAATATCCAAAATAACATACAAAAACAGTCAATACCTAAATCTGAATTGGGATGGAAATTGGACTTTAGAAAGGAAGTGCAAATTTTGTCAATCTAAATAGGTCGGTAAAATTATTCTTAAGGAAGTGATCTTCAAGCAAATAACACCTTTTATTTTCAATAAGTGAGGTTCATTGTTTCAAACCGTTTATGAATTTGTTAAATATCTAGATCAGGAAACTTAAAACTCCTTATATGTATAATTTTTTAGTTACTCAATTGTCGTACCCCTTTAAACAATTTGGCATCTTGAAGCACACACCAATATTACAGAGCAAGCACAAAAATAAAGTATTCAAAATATTAAACCATTTTTTTTTCACATGAGTACTAGGGACCTACAATTACATCCTAAATTACATCAATGTATCTTACATACATATTATTTTGGTTTAGGACACAAATTTTTGGTAATCCGTCGTTCTTGTCTGCAAAAAAAACGATAATATGAAAAATAATATTATTTTACAAAAACCCAACCTCAAACGCTAGTCTCCATGCTCAAACGTTTAGGGTAAAATTTTTTTCGGCTTACCTATGATAAGTGATGATAAATGCTGTGATAATAGTATTCACCAATGATAATTATAATTAATTTATTTGCAGGAAGGCTAATGAGTAGATTAATTAAAAATAAATTCAAAAATGACAACGACTAACCTCAAATTAAAATAATACTAAAAATGAAGTTTTGTGTAGAGGGAGGCAGAATTTGTTAGTTCAGTTAGTTGCTCTAAAGCGCCATGCGCAGCTGGCTGCGCACAAACTTTGTTACATTCTTTCCATATGATTTAAAACCTCTTTTATTTATTACTCTATGCTGTTGCCTATATGCTGTCCAAGACTATCAGTCTTTGGTCGGCTGTACCAGGTAGGGGATTCAACTTGGACGTTCATATTTTCGACAAACAGTTTGTGACAGCGACAAGATAAAATAATTGTTACTCTCAAATTCTCCAACTACAGTCATATTTTAGTAATGGTAATGAATTAGAATTTGTACAGTTGAAATTGCAAAATTTGTATTTATTTGTTTCTGGAAAATAACAAATTTCGATGTACGAGTCATGTTAACGATCACTTGTCTCACAAAATGCAAATAGGAGAGCCTTTCATTTCAGAATACGCTTTCTCTAGTCTCATGCATTATTCAGCTCTCAAAGGTTAGGAAGTGCTGGCGTAAACGAAACGTTCAACTTCCCTTTACTTGTTTATTCTGTAACTGACTGACGTTTCGTATGTTTTTTGTTTTGTTTTTGAAGTAATATTGAACATATCATTTTCGGGAGGTCAATTGAAATAGACTATTTCAAATATTTACAATAATATACTATAAGGGGTCGGTATTTTAATTTTTCTTCGTGACATTGTAGCAAATTAGCTGATTGCTTAAAATATGTAATACTACGTACGGTTTATAACCGCCAAATTTCAATATTGTAGTTCAAATAGTTCTCGAGATATATACTGGCCAAAACCTCGTGAGACCCTGTATATATAAAAAAATATGTAGTGATTATTTATCTCCATCATATATAAGCGCACCAGCCACTGTCAATTTTTAATGTTGTCACATCAAAGTCTCATTTTTGTTAATTAACATGGATTTCAATCGATTTGGTGATGTTTCAATAGAAAATATCGGAAAAATCTCCGAAAGGACCATACCAACGACTACGATAAAAATCAGAAAGTACGTATGGACCCAGTTGGAAGAATTCTGCTAAACACTTTATTATAAATTAAACAAAAATACATCTATAATGAAGCTTGCCGCTATGTTGGAAGACTGGGGCGTCAACATGAAAAAAAAAATGGTTCTGATTATAAAGAAGGGGTTATTGAGACAATGTGGAACCAAACAGCCCAACGTCTTCAAGAAAGGTACTTCATTTAAATTTGATCCTTTTAAAGACCCTAAATTCCAAAAATCACCTTCAGGTTCATCCAAAAAATTACCGGAAAAGTGCGAGAGCACTGACGTACTATGAATACAAAGAGATGTTAAAATTTTTTGACAAGAATAATCCGAGGATTTACAGAAAAAGTTCTATCAGATAGCGGATGTGGAATTAGCTTGGAGGGGTAGAGAGGGCGACAAATGCTTATTTACGTATTTCAGTGAAGAATATAGCGATGGTACAGAAAATAGTACATTGAAATATAATCCAATTTTTTCATAAACATCCTAAGGCGGGGACAAGCAACAACTCAAAATGGTTAATGCCAAACACAAAAGATGCCGATTTATGTCCAGTTCGCCTATATATACTATAGAATTTTTCTCTCGCTCAAGTTTTACACAGAAATGTCATAAAATATTCACCTTTTGAGATATAACTAGTGATAATTTTTTACTGAATATAGTAACCAATCAAATTACTTAATTTCAAGTCATGTGTCGAATTTCATCCAATCACCGCTGTATTACAGCGATAATACCCTACATGTGGTGTTTTCAGTTTGGTGTTTACTTTTTATTAAAAATTAATTAAACGTCAAACTGACAACTGGATTAAAAATATCGCGAAGATTAGGTATTGCATCTAACGATTCAATTAATTTACCAATTGTACTTTTCACAACTGTAGTTTTAAATAAAAATGAAGACTATTTGATTAAAATTGATGAAGTTTGTATTGAAAATTATTAAACATCAGATTGGCAATCAATTTTTTGAAAGCTACAAAGTAAAAAATTATCTTATCGAATACTCCTCGGGTCTTGATAAATACTCAAAATTTTGTCGTAGAGAATCCTTCAAGCGTGTTGCTCAAAGATAATAGCCCTCGGCCTGCGGCCTTGGGCTATTATCAAGCAACACGCTTTCAGCATTCTCTATGACAAAATTATCTCGGTATTATCAAGTCCCTAGGGGTATTACTACTGAATATACTGTCGGTTTCCATTACCGTGGCATTATCCTAAATGTACTGAGTTGGCTTACTACTCAGATCTAGCTCCAAATCTTTTCTAAGGATTTCTTGATTGTCAGTGAGCCTTGAAGAACTGCAAATACTCCTACCTCGTATTGATGCACCTACGGAGAATTTCAAATTAAAATGTGATTATTCCTTTTAAATCCCATTTTTCGCAAGTGGCGTAGAGTATCCACTTGTTGCACAAAATAATCCAATTTCACGATTTTTTATATGAACAAAACAAACTAATTCTTAAATACTGATCCTGATGTTTTTCTAGTTTCAAAGAATCTGCGATTAAGGTTTAGGCCCACCTAATAAAATCTGGATTCACAAAGTTGCTGCCCTACTACTGATGAAGATTTCCAAATAAAAATGTAATGATCAGGCCGTCCTCATGTCTTTACCCGTGGCCAAGGTCAACCCAATCGAATGAAAGAATGAAAAGCCAGTAGCGATTGGCAAGCCGCCCAATGGGCTCGTTCACTAAAATTTTTAAATCATTTTCAACTGTCCTAAAACAAAGTACTAAGGATAAAAATATGATTCTGAAAATTTCATGTCAATAGAATATGTCGTTCTCCTAATATAACCAATTAAACAAGCATACCGTAGCGGGGCGAAGACTATGACTGTGACGTCACCGCTTATGAAAGTTAATGTGCACAAACATTACGCTTCTGACTGTAACGTTCCTCGCGTAGAATTTATTTATTTTGAATTACTCACAAAATTTTGTGTGGATAAAATAAAATGTGTGGATCTAATTTTAAAAAAGCAGACTCATTAAATCTTCTAGAAGTGGACTTGCTAATGTTTATTAAAAAACACGAGTTTATTAAATTATAATTTTATACTATGTGACACATGCTCTCTCAAATGATATACATGGTGATTCCAGATGTTTTATTTTATTCCTGGTCTGGTGGAAAAAGTTACGAAGATAACGCTATAGGTTACTCAGTAACAAATTGCAATTTTATTAACTGCAGACTGCCCAATTAAAGGAGCTTCTCCAAATGCTATTTATGATAAATGTGTAGTGAAAATTAAATAACCAATGTTGAAAAGAACAAGAAAAACTTATTTTGATGAAGCAGGTAATATTAGTTCCAAATGTTTACATCAGATTCAAATGCACATGCACCTCACTGGTAAAAAAAGCGATATTTGTTAGAGCTGATCCGGACTTTGAATCAAATAAAATAATTTCTTTTAAAACATAATGTTACGCGAGCTGCTGCATTAATGTGCTCAATTAGTGCCCCCAGTGAAATTCCCATATGAGACGACTATGGCTCCTCCGCCGTATTTTCAAGAATGATCTAGAACACGTAACATCTAGAAAAACCCGGCGCATCCACCAAAACTTCGAGTTCGAGATGTTACTAGAAAAACATACGTGAGAATATAAATAGGCGACGAGCATCGCAGCGGAGTCAGTTAGTCAGTTAGTGTCGATACTGAAAGAAAGCAATCGATAAAGTGTTTATTAAGTGACTCTCATATAAATTAGTTAGTGTGTGTTTAGTGTAATATATAAATTATTAAATAAGGACTGTATTTCAATATAAATCTGTAAATATAAATTAATTGTAAATATAAATTAGAATAAACGTTACATTGGTGTCAGAAGTGGGATAATATAAATAAATAATTACGTAAAAATGGCTAAGAGACTATGCGACCTGAAAGTGACGGAACTAAAAGCAGAATTAGAAAATCGCGAGTTGGAAACGTCCGGGAAGAAGAGTGAATTGGTTGAAAGACTGAAAATAGCACTGGAAAGTGAAGACTTGGATCCAGAAACATTCTTATTCAATGACGAGTCCTCCACCATAATCTCGTCAATATCTGCTATGAACGAGAATATTTCTACCATGAAGGACGATATTTCTGCTAATATGGACGAGAAGATTTCTACCATAGTAGATAGAGCTAAGCCGTTTCTAGGCCACTGCTTCAAAAATCTCCGCTTGGTGGCGCTGAGAGTGGCGCGGCAAATTTGAATGTAGTCATTTTTAGTATTTCAATGCAGGCCGCCATTTTTAGTCCTGTTGTAAAAGCGGCAGCCATTTTTAGTCCTGTTGTATATTTAAAAATCTGAAAAAAACTTCGGTGAGATTCGATCCCACAACCTTCGCGTCTATAGCGAGGCATTCAACACATGCTGCCATAAGCTCTCATGCATATTATTAGCGAAGAATGGTATGGCTGCTGCAATGTTAATCCGGGGGTCGGTGTGGAGGTAATCTACGTAATCGAGAGTATAGATATACCGGGGATGGTTGAAAGTAGCGCAATAATGCTGTCAAAAAGGCACTAACACCTAACTTCGTTACTA